>BMAU01018568.1:1165000-1442500 GCA_019973935.1 Trichonephila clavipes
GACACAAATATGGAAAATGTCTTTTGTTATCCAAGTGTACACCTATTTAAGCTCAATAGTTTAAGCTGTTGAAACTATACACATACTTATTTATCACTTCTCGACATAAATAAAAACATTTATTTAGAAATACAATTACTATTATTTAGCTTGAAATAAATTTTTTTTTCATATTATCATTTAATATTTTGATGCGAGTCGACCTTCCTCACGAATAAATTCAAATCAATAAATTTTAGTACTCGTAAATATTTTTAAAAAAATTTAACCCACCTGTTCTTTTAATGATAATATCATAGCTCTCGTATTTTATTATATTGGGACATTAATAAACACTCACTCTCTCAACTTTAATACTTGTATTTTTGAATATAAGAATGGAAGATCAATGGACAAAGAAAAGTCGTAAACTATCAGTTTTTGAATAAGGTGATTGGAAATTGGGTAATTTATTAGCGTATTTAACTAGTTAGATAAATTCATTTCATTTTTTTTTTATTTTGCTCATTTTTTATTTACTTTGCTGTGAAATAAGAGTGAAAGCTTAATATGCAAAAAAAAAAAATAAAAAAATGACAGCTTTTATTGTACATTTTAAATCACAAACCACAAAATACATGTTACTTAAATGTACTTAATGTTTTTCTATTTTAAGCGTATTTTGCAATTATTGCTTATAAACATTACACTAAAAGTGTTATACAGCCAACATACGGATATTTTTTCGTTTTTACTTTCTGAATATCTATTCATATTTATAGACTATTGTGTTTAAAATTACAAGAGTACACACTTGAGTAAATGAAACAGAACTGTAATGTTTTTACTTTCCTAAATTCCCCGTGACCGTGGTTGCCTATTGGTTATATTCACGATCCTGTGTCCGCGCGCGCGCTCGCGCGGCGTGTCACTTAAGTCCTGTCATCTAGAAGGAGCTAATTTACTTTAAATATATCGAGCTATCAATGTCCTTCCGTTGGTGCGTAGTTTCGAAAGGAGGATTCCAGTTCAGGTGGTATCCTCGTGACTTGACTCATGTACAAAGTTACAATGTCCGTCGCAAATAGCTCTCGTTTTGCTTTCTATTGTGGAGTAAAAAAATACTACTTATTCATTTCTAACCTCCCGACCAATGCATAGACTTTCCACTTCTACAGAGTTAATGTGCATCAACCATTTTACACAGTTCATTATGGATTTCTGTAGCATACATCATAATTTTGAATGGGGCAAGGATTAAACATTAAAATAGTTACTTTTAATGTGACCCATGTGCATAGTTACTTCTATACACATGGGTCGTCATCAGAACCTGAAAATGACTCAAAATTATTAGGTTCATCACTAATAGACGACCTGTAGCTTCGATGTGGGATTTTAATAAATAATTCATCAATTAAACAGAATAATTTTATTTTATTTTCCTTTTAAAAACAAGAATGTGTAATGCATTTCCTCTCGAAATGTTCCTCTCTTCAGAATCTACTCCCCCTCCCTTGGCGAATACTCAAATGTATTTCTAAACTAGAAAGCATTATCTACGAAGGAGCTGAAATTCACGTTTCTCTCATAATAATATCAAAACCTGAAATAGGTGATATGTTCACTACTGAAATTTGTTGCATATCCCTGGCAAGTTATGTTCAACAAATCCGGTAGGAAAGACGTTCTTGCAAAGGTAAGGGAACATTCGAATAAGGAATTATTGGAACAAGGTATTGTAAATAACAAAGCAGCGTAGCATATTGGTTTAAAGGCAGACTCATATTAATTTGCATTTCATACATTATCCTGGAGGAAACAATTGGAGTTTCTTGCATAATGAAATGCGGAGTTGTATTGAAAACCTCCTGCTTGGTTAGTTTATGGATTGTGTACTTCCATGGTATGCCTTGAAGGTGTAACACCACGACTTAGAATGTATTATTCAGACCTTTGTCAGATATTAAGGTGCATTTATTATACGATGCAATACTGTAGCGTTTTCACAAAGAATCGATGTATGTCTTATGACATTTGAAACCACAGAATTGTGAATACTAAGTTTATGATAACGTATTATACGTCATCAATATATTATATCACGTAATAAAGTGATATTTTATTGTATATCGTATTTGATAACGATACGTAATACTTATATGAAAAAATAAAAAAAAAATGTTTATTAAAAAATTGATGCTATTGCATTCAATGTGACAAGTGATTAGCGGATAAAAATTGTTTCCTATTATGAAGCCTCGAATAAAAATTATAAAGCTAGATTATAATTTAAGCTTCTAATTAAAAAAAACATGCAATTATGATTTAGTTTTGTAAGATATATTAAACTCAAAAGTAATATTTTAGATTAATATTCAGATAATTTATTTCCATGTTTGTGAGAGGAAACAATTATTTGGCTAGAAATGTATCCATTTAATCAACCGTCAATTTCCTCCTGGGTATTATTTTTGCTCTTATTTGCTTGTTACTTACACCGTACAATTCGGTTTATAGCTCGCACCGTCGCATACATGTATATATATATATATATATATATATATATATATATATATATATATATATATATATATATATATATATATATATATATATATATATATACCTATACTTTTTTCATAACTATAAATTACTTTAAAAATTGCGCTTAGAAATTTAAAGGTTCAGCATTGATGAGGCGAAAGAGTTTTTATTCAAACAAAATGTTTTTATTTAAACAGTTTAAAAGCGCCATATTTACACCACCATCTATCAACTAAAAGTGAAAAAGTACAAACATGTATTTATGCAATAAAATATTAATCGTCACACGTGTACCCCATGAAGTACGCACCCAATCAGCAACGAGACGGCGCCATTTACAAATACGTCGTACGATAACAGTGCAACAAGAATTTGCATATTTATAAGTGATGAACGTGCAAGTTAAACGTTACAATGCACCTGACGTGTTTGTCTAAATCAGGAGTACTCAATTATTTCTTTTGCTGGGCCGCATACAAATGTTAGTTATTTTACGTGGGCCGCAACATGAAATTAAATGGGGGCAGTAGCGCACACAAGAATTTTTCAAGGGGGTGGTCCGGGGTCGATAGTTCACCATTCTTGTATCATGCTCCTTTTGATTTTGTCGATATTCGGAAACAAACTACAGTAGAAAACTAATTATTGAATAAATAATTAGCATTAATTAATAAAATTAATCCTTAATAACAAATACTTAATTAAATTTTGCGTACTGTAAACTTAGAACTATAATCAATTGGAAAAAATTCAAGGGCTTTGGGGAA
Organism: Trichonephila clavipes; assembly: GCA_019973935.1. Lineage (NCBI taxonomy): Eukaryota > Metazoa > Arthropoda > Arachnida > Araneae > Nephilidae > Trichonephila > Trichonephila clavipes. The sequence goes on from BMAU01018568.1 coordinate 1,168,294, forward strand.
GGGGGGTCCAGACCCCCCTCTTGTGCGCGCCACTGAATGGGGAAGGGAAAATGCACAAGACGAATATAACATTAGAAATTTAAAATATGGAAAATTAATCAAAATATATTATAATTCCTACTTTGCTTTTTTTCATTATTATTTTTTTTAATTTATATATATATATATATATATATATATATATATATATATATATATATATATATATATATATATATATATATATATATATATATATATATTATTTTTGTCACTAACACTAAATTAAAAAAATTCAGAAACACTCCTTCACATTTTTTGCATCAGTGAACGGTTTCATATGATTACCAATAATATAACAAGTTTCTTAGAATGTCTTTGTGATAGTGTGAAGGTCCCCTTGGACCTCACTTTGAGAACGTGAATAAATTGGAGTCATATAAGAACCAGTAGCCATTTTTATAAATAACTTTCTTTATTTGGTAATCTTTCCCAAATATAGAATCAAAGACTTTTAATAACAAATATATAAAGAAATAGCTATATGAGGTTTAAACAAGGGTATATTTCCTTTAAATTAACTTAAATATTTAACGATCCAATTAATTAACAATTAGAATATCGATCACGCAGAGATTACCACGATAAGAGATCCCAGAATTATATTCTATAATGTTCTTATTGAACATTTAACTTTAATCTCGCTCCTAATATAAATCTTTAGTGAGACTTCAAATATAAATTAATATTTACCACACTGAATCTCAAGTCTTCTTGAGATTAAATTATCCAACAAGAAATCTTCAATTATAAATTTAACTTCACTATTATCACTTTCTGCTTCAATCTCTCTCTCTCCTACTGCTCTAACTTTACTATTCCGTTCGACTTAAATACTATATCTAATCTGCATAACAAGGAATCCTGTCCTCTTTTTGGAGCTGATTCGAAATAGGTAGGGAATTAAATTTCCCTAAAAAAGACGACTCAGAAGGTTAGTGATAAAGTTCCGTATAGATTTGTCACAATAGTATTGTGTTATTACCACTGACGAAACATTTTGTTGCTGTTACAAAGAATATTAAATATATATATATATATATATATATATATATAAAGCCTATTTATCACCTCTTGAAACAGGAAAAATTATTAAATAATTAATGTTTTTTGGTTTTTTTTAAATACAGCACTTCTGTGCAAATCGAGCAAGTAGTTATCCATATTTTATTTTCACTTGAAAACAGTCAACTTCCAAATCATTCGAATATTTTTCGCGTGCATGGTATGAAAGTTTGTTAACACACAAAATTAGTTACACTCATAAAATTGTCGATAATCGACTGTTGTCTGTTATCAGTAAAATTAATCATTACAAAAAAAAATGAATTTGAATTCTCAGCCGTATGGCATCGAAAACAAAAAAAAAATTGATATTTGATTCACATATAAATTATCAAATATATAAATTTGAGAAAAGTTAACAGTGTTACTTGTTTCGGAACGGAGATAAATAATAATAATGAGCTGGCCCTAGAAATTCATAGCAGAATCATTACTGCAAATAGATGGTTTTATACCTAGAAGAAATATTTAAAATCCAGTTTTCTCAAATTAAGAACTAAATTGCTTCTTTTCAAAAGTCTTATAAGACCTGTCCTGACTTTTACATCGGAGACTTGGCCATTGACTTTACGTGATGAGGAAGCTTTCGGAATTTTCAAGAGAAAGATGGTGCACACTTGGTGGAATCCAAGTGAATGGATCATGGAGAAGATCTAACTTAGAACTGAAAAAAAACACATTAAATGGTAAACAATGCGCTAAAAATATTTTTAAAAACATTGGGAATAAAAACTGAGGCATATTAATACTTTAAATTCCGTAACACCTTACAATTAAAACCGTTAAAAGACGTAATAAAAATGTCATGCTCTTCAGAAAGTCTGTTAAAATTTTTATAAAACTTATGCCGTGAAAAATTATCCACACTGTTGCAACCGGATAGTCTAACCTCAAATAAGGAATTATTTCTCAAACATCTCACCAGCACAGAAAAGTAGACATTGTTTAAAATATAACTTCAGTCAATCACACACATATTATTGATGACTTTATAAAACACACACACAAGAAATATCTCGTTTTTCTTTTAAATTCGAAATATGAAAAAGTTGCGTTGATAAGAAGAGTATAAATTGTGCGAAAAAAACGGCTCTTTTTTTCTGTAAAATAAAGAACTCATGAGCTTATTTTGTAACTTTTCAAGAATTTCGATTTTATTTATACAGTAATGTTGCCAAATAAAGCTGCACTGATCAATATCTGAGTGCACAAAGAGATATACTTAATGGTTTAGATTTATATAAAGATATTACATATAGTTTATGATTTTATAATAAAAGTATAGTAGGACATGTTTTCAAATGGAGCAGAGTAAAATTTGAGAATTTTTTATTTGAAATTGTGTTACCATGTTTAAAAAAGAAAGTTGTTTCCCGTACTACTCGTATGATTTGAATAGTGCAAGTCTTCTCTTAGAATTTGGAAATACAAAAACCATATATATATATATATATATATATATATATATATATATATATATATATATATATATATTTGTAAAGCTTCCACAAAGTTAATATTGATACTTTCATTCTAATTCAGAGCTTCTTAAACTGTGGGGTGCGCCCGCCTTAAGGGGCGTGGCAACACTACATGGAGGGGGGCGAGCACATGGAAAAGTCGTAAAAAGAAGATTATTTTAAAAAAATTATTAATTTACTGAAAATAAACCAGCAAAAAATACATTCTGACATAATAAAAATAAAATACACATTTACACTGATATTACACTGAAATATTACACTCTTATATTACACTGTTAAGTGTAACAGTGCTACACGATATATTTTATAATAACTTTAAGAAAACTAAGTTAAAAAAAGTTTATTAATTACCAGTGACCTCATTGTATTGCCATATGTAAAATGATATACAAATATTAACACTTCTCTTGATAATGTGTACGGTTTATAAATAATCCTTTAAATGATGATTAAAAGTTATGTGATTCACTTCCTAATGCCAACCGTATTTCATGTAGAGGCGCGTATGTGATGTATTGAGAGGGGGGAGGAATAAAGAAGCAATTAATCTGAAATAAGTAAATCATTTGCAAACATCGTCAGTCCTTTTCCAATGTCAGGTCACAACGCTTTCGCTGAGTGAGACGTTTATATACGCCGGTAGTACTTAAGAAGTTAAAGTTGTATTGTAGCTTTAGGATCAAATTACAGTATTATTAAATTCAATGCATTGTTATTGTATGAGGGGAGCGCAATGAAAATTATGATTGAATATTGGCTCGCGAATATTGAAACTTTGAGAAGCAATGTTATAATTGCTTATTAGAGAATCTCACAGTTTCACACAAATTAAAGAATGAGTAAATGAAGTGATGCTGGATACGTACCTAGAGCTGCTGGAGTGGCTACCGACGCAGGTACGGTGAGTCCCAGCAGGAATCGCAGAATGACGAAGCATCCGATGTTGGGCGCCAGAGATGTGACGGCCCCGAAAAGGCACTCGCACGCCAGGAAGAGGAAGAAGCTGAAGCGACGGCCCTGCCTGCAGTACAAAACAACAGTATTTGACTAAAATGCGATATAAAATTTTGGTTTAATAAATATATATACATAGTGAGAGAGAGAGAGAGAAATATACATCTAACTCATATTTATGTTTAATAGGAGGGGACCAATAAAAATATACAAAGTTCTATGGAAATAAAAAGCACTACATAAAAACATATAAATAATTTGTAATACATATTTGAGTTATATTTATTTTATAAATATAACTTATATCAAGAACTGTCAAAATCATATGATATACACATATAAACACAACTTCTGAGCTCTGGACCTCTTTCTCCTATCAACCACACGACACTATCGGGAGGACATAGATTCTCGATATATTTAACGTGCAGTGGACCATATACCTCTGGCTACGTCATCGTGAACAGAACTACTAGAAAACGGTGGTCACATCTTCTTTTCTAATTGAAAATTTCTGCTTGAAAATTCTTAGAGCTTCTCTTGCATTACAGTTGAGATAATTGTGCATAATTTTTTTATTGCTAATTTCAGATTGTTTAGAAATGCTAGACAATCTCCATCTATCCAAAAATCTATAAAAGTTTTAGAAACAGAAGATAAGTTTGAAGGACCTCGTCCTTTTTAAAATGCAAACAAGCCAAGATGTAGACAGGTGAGACCATATAGGAATTACACTAGGATCACTCCTGTAGTATCTTCGTCGTTACTTTCAGCATAGAAATTTTTGTAACAAAATATTCATGCAATTAACAGAAAGTTCATGTCTTAGATTATACTTTTAAAATTACCTATGGAGTCGTTTCTAATATTTTATCAGCTTAATATTTATTACTACATTCTATTGTTTTTTAACTGTGATACCTAAAAAGATAATTAGTTTTCAAATAACACATACACATGGTGATTATAATTAAAATTAAAGTTTGAAAACGCTATAAAAAAGAACCACTGATCAGAATGACGTCAAATTTGAAAATGATATTATTGAAGAAAGGGGAATATTTATAGCATAAGTAAAAAGTAATTCCAAAATTTTAGCAACAAATGGCGCTTGAAGCATTGTAAGTTTAAGGGGATCGATTGAAAATGACAGTGAATCGTGATAAAACAGGTAAGGTGCAAGTTACACGTTAGAGCAAGTGTGCTGTTCAGTGTGCATGACTGTTCAGTTATGTTACTGTTAGTTACGTAAGCCCACCCTCCACGGGAATGGAAAAATCGGTTTTTAACTGTCCCTATATCAAAAACTGCATACAAAGTGTTCATCAAATCAGTTTTTAAATTTGGCGAGACTGGTGCAAGTCGTGTTCAATAGGTTGTCTACCGTTGCCTGCAAACGTTTATATCGAGGAAAAGCATGCTCCACAAGTGCTCGAACTGTCTCCAGAATTATATTCAGAATGTGTTGAGTAATGCGTGACTTCAATGTAACTAATGTGCAATCAGAGCACTGAACACAACATCTTTCAGACAGCTCAACAACCAGAAGTCACACGGATTAGGATCAGGTGATAGGGGTGGCAAGGATGTAGGGAATCGGCAGCTGACTACTCGAGCATTCCTAAAATAACCCTTCACCAGCTGCTTCACTGGATTAACAATTTGCGGAGGAGCATTGTCTTGAATAAAAATAATCTCATCCACACAGCCAGACTGACGAAGACCTGGAACGATGCGGTTGCGCAAAAAAAAAACACTCATTACGCTTACCAGTGACATTAACTCTAACATGACCAAAAGAACCCGTCTCTTCGAAAAAGTATGGCTTTATGATAAATGATGCCGTAAAACCACTTTTCTAAGTGATATTTGCAGAATGTAGTGGTATGTTGAGTTGTGAGTCGATTCTATATTGCCATATTCGGCAAATCAGTGTATTGACATATCCTGTCAGAGCGAAATAGGCTTCGTCTCACCTCAATTTTCCACGGCCATTCATTGTTCATTTCTATACGAGCGAGAAATTCTAAAGCAAAATTCCCTTTTGTTGGCAGGTCAGAAGGAAGCAAATTCTGCACATGTATTTTATATTGATACCAATGCAGGAATTTTGAATGACAATTCACTGAGCACTGCACGTTTGAGAACCACCGATCGACTTAACTGCTGTGGCCATTTCTTTAACTACCGTCGAATTACTTCTTTTCCTCTAGCTACCAGATTGCACATGAAAAGAATAATCTTTGAATCATTTTCTCTAGACTCTGGGTAATCATCGAACCAACGCCTTTTTTTCATACCCTTGAATGTCTGGAACCTTTACATAATTATTGGCTTACAGTCATGATTCTTATAAGAAGATTTTACAAGCAGAGCATGGCCATTCAATGTGGGTAGTCATGTTGAAATTCTCAGACGAGAAATGAGGAAAAGTCGTGTATCTGGAATTTTATAACAACTGAAAGGAGTCAGGTGCATGGCACGTTTTTTCATTTACATATTCTGACTGTTACAGTGCAATATGTTGTTAAATTTGCGGATACGCTTAAAATTAAAATACGCTTACCCTCTTCTTCAATAATATTCCGTTCAAATTTGACGTAATTCTGATCAGTAGTTCTTTGGATAGATTTTCGATACTTTAATACAATCGCCGTGTATATCAAACACATTCATGATAAATGCCTGGCATATTTTCATTATTGTACCAATAATCATAACTAAGTTTTTATCTCACGTGTTTATAGATTTTATCAGTTTCACTATTAGCCCACATCAAATATAAAATGTAGGAAAATATAAAAAAAGGAATTTATGTTTGAATAATTAATTAAAACATACAAATTAAATTTCTGTATAATATCCTCATTCTCCAAACAAAGTATACATTTAGAAACTCAAAATTCTTCTAAAAACAGCATTTTCACTAAAAGGAAAAACAAACATGTTTTAACATTTTGCTTCAAAACTAGAAAATGTGTATCACTTTTATAAATATGCAATATTACATATATTTGAACTGGCCCATCGATTAGTTCAGATAACTCTCAATGGTGGTTTGAACATTATCCCAACATAATGAGAGCACTTTAGAGATAAATTTCCATTTCACATTGTCAGGGAGGATTGCTAACGGATATAGACAGCTTAAATTAAATTCATTTCAAAGCACAGTGTACATGCATTCATACACAATGTAGCCTTAGCTCACTTCGATTCATTTAATACTATCTTTATGCATTTGCATTGACGTAAGCACTATTTTCGGTATGTCACTGCTTTGATTACCATTTCAACAGAAGTAAACTGCCGATTTGGCTTAAGCTTTCAATCGCTGATGATTTATTTCGTTGAATTGCTGTATTGCACTCTAAAGGACCACTTGCAAAAAAGTACGATAAAATTTTAAGTTCACAAAATATTCACTAAAATACGTTCTTTTCTATCTATACGTTCGTTCTTTAGAGAAAAATTGGTTTTTGATTTGACATTATTTTTCAAAGGAAAATGGAGATGTTTTTATTAAGAATTATGTTTTTATTACTCATAGAATGAAAACAAATATGACAATAAAAAAATTAAAATTAAAAAAATATATATCAAATTCATTGAATACATAGTCTATAAATCAGTTTTTCTCAAACTGTGGGGCGTGTCATCGTAGGGGGGGGCGTGATAAACCTACGTGAGATTCGACGAAAAGTCGAAATTAAAAGATTGTTTAAATTATTAGACTGGCCAAATTATTAGACACACTCCTGTTTTTTAATAATTAATTGTTTTATGTAAGTTTATATGCAATGCTTTCACATTTAAACTTAGATCTAATGGAATTTTAATCATGAAATTTATTATATATTTTGTATTTGTATTTGTTTTTCCTCACGGCAACACAAAATTTAAAAAGTTCTCACACGAACGTAAACAAGTCTAAACCTGCTCGAGTCGCGTTTGCGCATGCTTCAGTTGCGGACATGTTTCTGAGGGTTAATGTGCTTTGCTTGTTAATTTAGCAGTTTTATATTACGCAGTTATTTGTTTATTTCATGTGCGGCGTTTAAATAATAAGTCTGTACACTTTCAGCATTGGTAAAAAAAAGCGATCTTTTACCATGTAAGAAAGCAGAAGTAAAGGCCCTTGTGAATGCAAAATTGTTTTCAAACCGCGAAATATCACGAAGGTTGAAACTTTCTGAAGCTAGTGAACGACGCATAAAGAAGAAAATTGAGCCCAAAAAGAAAGAAAAAATGCGGCTGAAAGCCTATTATCATCCCAAGGTCAGAAAGATCTATAAAGAAAATTTGCCCTGAAAACATATTTGCTACCACAAAAGTGATAAAATCGCAACTCCAAGATATTAATGTGAATGCTTCTGAACGCACTGTTCAAAGAAAATTAAAATATTTAAATTTTAAGACCTGCTGCCCCTCCAGGAAGCCCAAGTTAACCACTGCAATGAAAGCAAATCGTCTGAATTGGGCCAAACAGTGGCGTGATAAAGATGTGGATTTCTGGAGATCGGTATGTTGTTATAATTTATTTACAAACAAAGTGTTTAACCATTTTTTATGATTACAGAAAGAACAACATTTATTTTTTTTATTTTTGATAGGTCTGCTTCCGTGATAAAAGGACATTTGAAATTTTGCAGAACAAAGCGCAGTTTGTGCGTCGTTGTCGCGGAGAAAAGTTTCATTCTGACTGTGTTGTTCAGAAAGTGAAACACCCTACAAAAATAATCATTTGGTCAGTCATCAGCGGCAAGGGTACTGGACGTCTGGACGTGGTTAAAGTTATGATGCGGCAAGACCAGTACAAAGATGCCTTGCAAAATCGCTTGATTCCGCAGCTGGAAGAATGGTTTCCAAATGGAGAACCATATATTTTTATGCAAGATGGAGCTCCCTGCCCTACAGCTCGGTCTATCAAAGCTATTTTGGCAGAACAAAATATCCCTCTGTTGGATTGGCCGGGTAATAGCCCTGATATGAACCCAATCGAAAAAGTTTGGGAGTTAATGAAATGAGAAGGGGCTAAAGATGTGATTACAAATACAACGCAACTCTTAGAACGAATAATTTACGTGTGGAATCATCATCCTCAAATGCAGGAGACAGTACAGTCTTGTATTGATAGCATGCCGCGCAGAATTGAAGCTCTTATAGCGGCTAAAGGTGGCTGAACAAAACATTGATATTTGATTATATTTGTTCCTGTTTTCTTTCAAAAGTCAATAAATGCATATTTTTTCTTTAATCATGATGGTTTATTTGTGATATTAATAGATTATTAAATGGACAGCTAAAAAACATACACTGTATGTGATAAATGCAAAAAACCTGTATAATATCACCTGATAATTAATATTTTTCATAAAATCTTATAGTGCATCTAATAATTTGCCCAGGGACTGTAATAATTTCTGAAAGGAAGCAACATAAAATACGTTCGTACATAATAAAAAAAAACTTTCACATTTACACTGATATAATATACAGATAAATATATTAGTAATATTTATTGTATTTGTTAATTAATTTATCAATGCTAAGTTAAAAACATGTTTGATAATTACTAGCAACTTCCCTGGGCTTGTTATATACAAGTTATGTACAAAATATTACATTTATCTTGACAATTTCTACACTTCATAGATAAGATCGCATTGTAGCTTTAGTATAAAATCATTCAAAACATTGCCGTTATATAGAGATATGGGGTGGGGAAAGGCCACAATGAAAGCTGTGATTGAAAAAAGAACATCGGAATCTTCATCGAATAGAATATCAGATGTTTGAGAAGCGCTGCTATGGATATGGAAAATTTGAAATACATCAAACTGTACACGCATAATACGCTTGCTTGGGCTTTCCACGTATTTGTATGCCTTTTTTCATTTGTTTTTTTACATAATATCATAATCAAGTTTTTCGAAGTTCTAATTATTCCCGAAGTTTATAAAAATGTCTCTTATTATCCACCATTTATACTTGCGGATTTTTCTTATGTTATATAGCCTCCACAAAACATTTTGTTTTTGTGCCGAAGCCATTAAAATACTTGACACTAGAATGCTTCAAGAAATCATAATGAAACTACTTACTCACATTCTTCCAACACAATCATTAGAAATAATTCCAGAACTACTATAGTTCCCAGAACCGGACAGCTATCTTAAAAATTAACAATTTAAAATCTCATTTCAAGAATGATCATCTGCATATGACCTTGAAAGCCATCCACGGAAAGGTAATGGGAAAGACAAATTTCAATCATTCGCGAATTTAAGGGAGGGAAATTTCTACTGATAGAGGTTGTAGAGTCCATGGTGCCCCAAACCAGTGAAAGATTAGCGAAGATGAATCAGATTTTAAATGCCGTTAAATATACTGCATAGCGTTTGAATAATAAAATTAAAGTGCTATCTTTTGTTCATTTTTTTGAGTTTTGGTATAAAAAATATTATTTGCAGCTCAGAAATTTAAAAAAAAAATATTTGTTTGACTGCACTTTTTTTAATGATACTTCATTTTACATTATACATTTTTTTAAGGAGGAAAGAGACTCACAGACTCCTTACGATATCTCTCTGCCACTATCAGACTTCACATTTGGCAGTTATGCTCCTTTCATGAAATAGAAATCCACTACAAAAGAGATTTTTCGAAAATTCCTCCCTAAGGAACTTTCCTAGGTGTCAAAAGGTGCAATTGATAAAAAATGATGTATGAGTGTATTTAAATAGCATTTTTTCTAAAAAATAACGCACCAACAAGTGTGACCACATTAAGATAATCCCCATGAAAATATCATAATTTATTTCCGAGATATGAATAAAATTTTACAAGTTCACTTGCAATTTAGTTGTTAATAGAAAACTATTGTTCCTTTTTAATGATTTCGGGGAAGACTCTCTGGTTCTGTATTAAAGATAATTTCACATAAGTTATACAATTGCATAATATTTAACATGGTTGGAAATGTTTTGTTTATTATATATAAAGATGTATTTTTTCAAACATATTGATATATTAAAATGTGAACATTTAAATGCTAATACAATAAGACTTAAGAAATTGAAAAATTCAAAACAAATTTAATATGAAACATGTTGACGTAAATTATTTCATTTATGTTTGCTTACTTATACTGTGAAAGAACATTTCACGTTTGGAAGCACTTACTTCTTTGAAAGAACTACTTTTTAGTATTGCACGCTTAAATCAATATACCTATTATGATATGAAAAAGTTTTATTACTATGAAAAATATTATAAACTAGTTAAAAATTTAATGAATATTTACAATTATCTTATCAAAGGGAAATTGTACACTATTATGTACAAAAAAGTGGATCATTTCATTAAAATATTTTTAAAAAGAAGGTTTGAAAAAAGAGGAAAAACATGTTTGAAGTTTGGTAATTAATAGTCATTTAACCCGTTAGTAATTCCTTCGTATAATGTCTAGTGGGCATTATGAAACTGAAAAATTAGCAAAATAGGCGGAAAATTTAATTTTTAAGGACAAACGGAGTGCAGTTATTTCAAAAGTTGTGCAAGCAGGAATAACTCTTAAATTTTGCTTAGAATGAGCTTCATAAAAGTTATTTCATCACAGAAAATAAAGGTTCTTCCGTGAAAACAAAGAAATGTATTGATTTGTACCTGTAACTGACGTAAAAGTATAAAGGCAAGCTCAAGAATTCTCCTATTCCATAAAACATGAAAGCGAAAGTTGGCAGCCAGCTGCGATCACACACCAAGTCCCACTGAAAAGAATACACAAAACGTTATCATCACAGTGGATGGAAAGGTTTCACGACATGTCATTCGAAATAAAAACGATTTAAAAAATATATACACATTTTTGATACAGTTTTCTTTTTTATTTTAGTTGCAATATAAAGTGTAATAAGAAGAAAAATATTTATCTAATTCTTCAAATAATAGAAGTAACACATTAGCATATTTTCCTCTACACATAGTATAAAAAATACATTTCATTCCTAAATAGTGATATATATTGTTAGATATTTACTTATTTTTCGATACAAAGTGCAATATTAAAATACGATGATTTTTAAGGGAAAAAAACAGGCAATATAAAAGCGGATTTATATATAAATTAGTGAAATAAATTATCTGGGAAAATATCTACAAAATATGCTTCATCTTTAAGCAGCTATTAAATTTTGTTAAAAATATTGTACTAAACTCTTTTGTTTAGGAGCATTATATTCTGGTTCATATTTAAAACCTGAGATTTTGTCCCAAGAATTAGTATTCATTTAAATTCTGAAACAAAAGGAATTATTTGTTATATATCGTTTTTACATTTCTTTTATATATTTTGAAATCGTTTTGCTCTAATATTTTATGTTTGGTTTTCTGATTTTGACAAAGATAACTAAGTGTCAAGTATATCAAGGTATTTTCTTAACTTTTTTTAGTGATTGCGTTATTCTATAAATTTTTTATACCATAAAAGATTAAATATTAACCATTAAAATATTAAAATACCACTAAAAACAAAGATATATATTTGCTACCTATTTTAAGTTGCTTGTAATTAAGGAATTTTATTCTTTACGACACAAATAAAAATTGATCGTATATTCTAGGATCGGAAAACACTTTCGATTTTTTTTTAGATTGTTTCCATTTATTTCCTTTTTTTTCTTTTTAGCTATGTTTCTTATGTATTTTGTATCAATAAACGGTTATATTTATATTAATGGATTTTTTCATTTTGCTTTCTGCTAATATCCATGAAGCAACATTTAGCTTTGAAAAAATTCATTTTATTTCAAGTAACACTTGACGTAACGGAATTTTTTCGTTTCGATATGATTCATCGATACATTCTGAACAATAAATACAACGATTAATTTTAGATTAATTGTTTCAATAAATGCATCTTACTGAAAGAGGCAAAATTGTTTATTGCCAAAAGACTTCATTGCAAATCAAAGATAGCAAAACACTTTCAAATTACACAACTTATCTTACTATATTCCATTTATACCAAGTAGTATGAGTGAAATAACTCGTGTTGGTATGAGGCTCACTCATACCAAGGTAGTAAAATACGAATTCAGAGCGGGAGAGTAACTAATCAGAGACCTTGGCAGTGGCGTAACGTATACACCCGCATTGCGGGGTCTTGGATTCTAGCGGGGCCCAAAGCCTTACTGACACCAAGTACCTACTCATTGTAACATCCAACTCGGATGCCCAAAATCTGACTTTTTCAGGGGACCCCAATTGTTCTCTGTTACGCCCCTGGATCTTGGCCTTACGCATCTGATTTGCTACATATTCACCGTTCTCTACTATCTTGGTATGAATCAGTGTTGTAACGTACACCCCTCCAACCCCGGCCTCGCGGGGGGCCCCCAAACCTGACTGATGCCAAGTACGCAATCCTTTGTAAGTTCCGACTTGAGATCTGAAAGCTGATTTCTCAGGATGCCCTAATATTCTCCGTTACGTCACTGATGTGAATAAACCTTAAAAGGTAGCGTGCAGCAGCTTTAATTATTTGACGATGCTTTTAGTAAAGTTAATATAATACACTAATTACTATTCTTCCATGGTTTCTGGGGTCCATCAAAACAATAGACATTCTGAGTTAAAGAAAAAGACCTAAGAAACCCGATCTGGGCCAATAGACCTATATTTTACTTTTTTTCTGCTCTGTTCCTATCTAGCCTTAACTTTTCTGTTAAAAACATTTATGAAGATTATTATTACATTTTAACCACTTGCTACTGAGGTTTTTGATGATAATTGTGTGTTTTTTTTTCATTAACTTAGGATTTATTTCTCCATAACTCAAATATTTCTTTTACATTTGAAATTGCTTAAATGGTATATTAGAACAGAAACCATTTTATAGTTTTATGTACATAAAAATTATTGTTAAACGTAATCAATAAGGAACTTTACTTACAACAACAGCAAAAAAAAACATACTTAATGAACTATTTTGAAAAAACACACATTAATTTTCCCAATTTTTACGTTTTATTTTTGTGATCATTGTTTCGTCTTGTAGCTTTGCTTACATTCGTATAAAATTATACGAACATATTACGTAAATGTGTATATGTGCAAGATACAATACAGTTCCGGGTGTTTCTAAAAGAATACCGGAGATTTAGCGCTTTATAGTAAATCATATATAAGTTACAAGCATAATGCATACATTGAATGAAAGATTTAACAGAAGCAGTGTTACCTACAAGTCTACAAATTTTCAGTGTGAGCCCCATTCGTTACACGGCACAAACCAATTCGATAGGTGAGTCAATCCAAATTTTTTTTCAGTGTGTATCTGAGGAACTTCTTGCAACCTCTGCTTCCATCCTGTGTCGTAAATTTTAAAGGTCAGCTGGTAGCAGAGGAACGTACACACAATCCGTTATGAACCCCCACAGATAAAATTCATATCATATCAGATCGGGTGAACGTGGAAGCCATGCGATACACGCTTTATCGGGTGGCTCTTTGCGGCCAATCCATGGGCTGGATACAGTGATATTTAACCAATCGCGTATTGAGAGATGCCTGAGAGGCGGTGCACCATCTTGATGCCAAATGATTTTTTTGGTTCACTTTCTTCCAATTAAGGAAATAGTCATAGTTATTGAACATCAAGATAGGCAGACCCAGTTACAGTTGGTTACCAGTTACAGCCTTAATCGTCCCGTACTTTCCTTTCACAAAGGCAGTCAGTTGTTTCAAACTGATGATACTACCTAAGAATGTTATTATCCTTTAGATGCTGACAACCGAAATTAATACGGAACGTTCGTTGCACATTTTTAGCAGATTCTGTCTTTGCAAACTGGAGAACACAAAACGCTTTTTGTTTACTAGTCGCCATTTTTCTACTAACACGCTGATCGACAAGAAAGGGGGGTGGGGTTAGCATTTGTTTCGCGCACACATATGCCACCCGGAATAGAAACACCCGGTATAATTGTTTATTTGATTCGATAGGTAATATTAAACCAAATTATTTTTAATCAGCCTTTTAAATAACAAGGTAGTCCCGGAAATGTCTTCATGTTAGTTTCATATCGTAAGGGCTCTAAGTGAAAATTTTAATATGAACTAATAGGTGACCGAACGCTTTCAGGAATCAGGTAATGCAAGCATAGGTTGATGGTTAATTAAACTGATTAGTTAAAAGGAGAAAATTGTTTCCTTAATCATAATACCTATTTATTTGCAGAATACTTAGCTAATTTGCTTTGGTGTAATGGTAATTGGTGATAGACCTTATGGATTTGATTCATCCTCAATATGTTGACAAGGACGATTCCTGAGTTTGCGCTGCACTCTTCGTACTTCCTCACTACACCAATGTAAGGTAGTTTAACGATTTCTAGACAATGACAACTCAGTTGCTGCTGCTAAAAATAATAAATGGAAAGCGGAAGTAAAGGGAATTATAGAAAGTAAATGTGTTTTGAGCGTGTCCGGGATGTGTGTGCGTTAATATGCATATTAACTATGTAGGTAGAATGCTGAAAACGCTAAGTTTGTACATGAATAAGCACTTTAGTAGTTAGTAATATGCAATCTGACATAAATTTAAAATAATGATGGATAATAAATGGAAGTGATAAGCTAAGACTTCGAACTAGTAATTTTTTAAATATATATATATATATATATATATATATATATATATATATATATATATATACTTTGGTACGCATGAAAAATAAAGTGAAAAGAAAACATTAATTCATGCATGACAGAACGCATAAGAAAGAAAGTTTCTCAAAAGTACCATGTAAAGTTTTTCTCAAATTTATGATTCTAAAGAAGCCGAATACAATGAGTCGCAAAGGAGCTTACCTGAATGTCAGAAACATATTATAATTTATCTCAGCTTTTTTTTTTTTTTAAAAGAGAGAAAGAGATATGGCAAACAAATATTCAACTTGATAAATATGGATCCGAATCCCCTTTAATCTGCACGGAGATGCCAAAGTCCTTTCTAGGAAGACAGATATAAACTTTTCTTTTGTGAGAGCCGTGAAAACGTAATAGAGTTTCCTGAATTGAATATGTCTGCTAGACGAACAAAGACGTAGATTTTTAGAGGAAGGTTGAGGAAAAAAGACTGTCAGAGCTGTCGAGAAAAACCTTCTCTCTTTTCTTCTTTCTACTATTAATATCTCTATTTTAATGAATCTTTTCCAACCCATTTTTGGATGAGAGTGAAATGAAAAAAAGAAAGAGCTGATGGGGAGAGAATATATATCTATAAAAATTTTATCTTTCCCTAGTTTTACAGGAGATTCCACCTTTCTTTGCAGCTCCGTGACAGTTTTTGAAATAGATTTGTCATGAGTGCGTTCTACGTAGCGTTGAAATGCTAAATTGAAAATCAATTCCTCGAAGTATATAAAGAAGAACTTTTCGTCCCCCAGATTGATAGGAATAAAACGATATTTTTAGCGAGAAGCCAATTTTTTTCTTCTTCTTCTTCATTTGTATTCTTTATTTCTTTCATACCCTTCCCTGGTCGGTCCGGATAGACAATCTCTACAAAATGGGAAGCAAAGAAGAAGAAAAAAGAAGAGCTCAGGTAAGTAGAAAAGGATGCTTTAAAATTTTATTCACGCTCATGGCTGTCATCCCCCGAGCAATTTGTTATTCTGTTTAGCGCTTAGAAACACATTTGATGCTGTTAAAGTTCATATGAATGGGTGTTGGATCCATTTTGAATGCAACGGAGTTTAGTTAAGTTGAAAAGAGACATTTTTGGGTCAATGCATGATAAAAAGTGACAGGATAATCTGAGTCCTTTCTTCAAACAGTTAATGTTCCAAGTTTAAATGAAGTGAAATAAATAAGGCAATACTTAATTTTTTTTTGGAATAAATACTTCGTACTGTGTGTCGTAAATAAAATTAATTCTTCTATTTATTGTAGCAACTGACTTTTAAAATTATTTTAAACGAGTGGTATGCTTTGTAAAGGTGTCACATGTTAAAAAATATTTGCGAAGATTGTTGAAATTTCTTGTAAGCGAACAATGAATTCGATGAACTGAAATAAATATTATTTTAGATTTTATCTTTCTACTAGCGTGTGTCATCCAGTTCTCGAAAGATATCATTTCCTGCGAAAGTTTGAAGTTAATTCCCTTTGTTTTGTAACATGGTAAAAAAAAAACTGTTGATTGCAGTTAGTTATGCATAAAGTGTGTAGTAGCAGTACGCAAATTAGTAAGAAAAAACCAATTTTTATGAATATATATGTATTAATCTGGTAACACACAAAATCTAATAAACAAGAAATATAAAAAAAATTTTAAAAAGTAACTCAATTCCTACTTAGGTCAATAAAGAAATTTTTTATATTAGTTACTTTTTATTAATTAGTTACAATTAATATAAATATGTATATACATATGACAGAATCACAATATTAAGTGACAAAATTGAAAGCGATATGCCTTGTAATTTTCCATTCTATATAGGGTTTGGACTATTTTTGTTTGTTACTATTTATTCATTAATTAAATTTAATTATTCTAATAAAATTGTATAGTAAAAAATAATTCCCATTCTCAGAAAATAGGCCATCAAAGTCGGGACTAGAACCAACGACCTTTGAATTAGGATTCCCACGCGCTATTACTAGCACTACAGGGAAAAACGACCAATTTTCCTTTCTATATATGCTGTTAGATTGTTATTTTTGTTGATTACTATGTATTCATTTTTTAATTTAATTAATGAATTAATATTTGAAATAACTGTATTTACATCAAGTGTCATCCACTACAAGTTTTACAAAATGTATTTGAACTTGAATGGATGATTAGAAAGTATTTTATCAACGCTTGAAAGTTAGAACAAGTAGTAATGAAAGTGAGTGAATTAATAATAGGAATTGATAAATGAAAAAAAAAGTTATCCTTGGTATATTTTATGTGTTTCGTTTTTGAACAGAATAATATTTCATTAAATACTTTGCTTATCAATGTGTGACAAGACCATATTAAACTTAAATTTCTTATATTCTCCATGATTAGTAGTGTAGATTAACAATGTCTGTTCCGTACTGGAGCTATAATACAAGGTTCTTCGTAGAAGGTCTGCTATGTTGAAGTTTCGAGTATTGATGAGACACAGACGTTTACAATCTTAGTTAATTAGATTTAGATTGTTCGAATTACCTGAGAGTGGGCAATGTGCACTGAACAATGGATGGTGTTTAACCATCTGGAGTAGAGCCTTATTTCGCTAAATGCATTCAATGATACTCGTAGGTTAGATTGGAATATTTGTGAGTTCAGGTATATGGGTAATTTAAGAGCTGGTTTGAACATAGAAACTGAAAGGTAGGAAAAAATCCAGATAAGTCATTTGACATAGACAATTTAAAAAAAAAACTATTTTTTTATATTCAGTTACAATTTTTTTTATATTATACTTCAATAACAGAGATACATTATTTTTTTTAAAAAAAATTAAATTGATTCTTCTTGTACGTTGAACATTAAGCATTATTAAGCTCACTCTTTACACAGGGTAACTGAAATAAATGCCCCTAACTTGAAGAAACTGTTTTATTTAACAAAAGTTGAAAACAACCTAAGAAAAACGTTACATTAAGCAACACGACTCACATTTGTTTTAAAAAAAAAGCCAGAGAGTTTTCCCGCGACTTTAATCGCAGTGCTTCTCAAACTTTTTAATATTCAATCCTAATTTTCATCACGCCCCCCCTCCGTAGAATAACACTGTATTGAATCCAATAATACTTTACTTTGACGCTTAATCTACAATACAACTTTAACCGCTTGAAAGCCAGCGGCAGATATGAACGTCTTACTCAGCCAGCGCGTTAATTGTCCCGAACAAATATGTACGTCTTTCCGAAGTATGACTTTTTCTGTGTGCAATGCTATTCATAAAATTATTCGGAAGGTTTTGGAATGCAATAAAATGACCTTGAAAGTGTTTGCGAAGGATTTACTTATTTCAGAAGATTTGCTTATTTATTCTTTTCCAACCTCCCCCCTTCAATACACCACATACTTTCACCTACGTGTTAAACAGTAGCATTGAGGAGCGAAGCGAGTAAATTTTAATCGACATTTGAGAAATTATGTATAAACTTGCAGTACTGATATATTTATAAGTATATTATATCAGTGTAAATGTGTACTTAAATTTTCGTTATATCAGAATATATTTTGCTTGTTTCATTTTAGTAAATAATTATTTTTTAAAAATAATCTCTTGTTTTCGAGTTTCAAAATATGCTCGCTCCCCCTTGAACTCATAGGGTTATCACCCTCCTTATGGGGGCATGCCCCACAGTTTGAGAAACACTTCTTTACCGGATATCCAGCCAGAAGTCCAGTCACCGCCATGTTCCCTCCAGTATTCTTGTAATCACAGCAATAATGCAACAGTTATTGAAGTATGGTCCTCAGTATCACGCATCTCTTCAACATAACCCTCACTCTTAAAAAAATCCAATGAAGTTACGTTTGTAGAACAATTGAGTTTCCTCATAACTTTTCATTGTTAAAGAAGGGTTGCATCCAAAAATGTTAAAAAATTCGAATCGCGAAGTAAAATATAAGGTAATTCGGGGGAAGGCGCAACATTTAAGAATTTTTTGATTAGTACATTGAAAACTGAAATGACAAGATCATGAAAAAAATACATTCTATTTTTCAATATTTAATCCGCTAAGCGTACAAGATAATTCTTGTTTAGTATGAAAATAAATTAGAAATTTAATGTTACAGATATTCATTTAATGGGGCATCTTCCCCCATATGCGGGGGAAGATGCTACCAGTCATGGAGAAAGATTCAACAACACCACACTAAATGAAAAAAATAAGGCGAACACATTACAAAATAAAATATAAAGTAACAATAACTGTACAAAAACAAAACCAAATTAAATTCTTTCATAATTAGATTGCTAAAAATAATAACAGTGCAGGTTCGAATGATAACCTACACAACATTTCATTCAGTGAAAATGATTATCATTGCAATCATCGTGAAACCATTTGTTGCATTCAATATACTGAATCAAGTCACAATTGAGAATTTTTTTAGCATAAAAGTAACCTTTATACACAGCACAAAAATCGCCATTATTATCCTCATCAAAACTGTCACTACTAGTATATAGAGGAATTTCTTTGCTTGAGGATGACAAAGTGACACATCCCTTTCTTCTTTCCTTCGAAGGTTTCTTGTTATTTGATTTGACCTTGCCCAATTTTTCTCGTATAGTTTATCTGCTATCTGATTCAGTTAATACGTCTGAAGTTAACGTTTTTACGCCCGGTAGGTTTGCGTTTTCTGACCGGATGAATAAAGCTGTGTTTCAGGCTTTCTGTGCTGATGTAGGCAACCGATGGTGATAGACCATTTATCATTAATTGCATTTAAGTATTAATAATTGTAATATAATTATTAATTACAGTTATATCTTATACAGTAGAATGCAGTGTTACAAAATTTAAAATATATATATATAGTTCGTTTAATTTATTTCTGAATCATGTGGAGTCTTTCCACAAGTGTTTTGGGAAAATGCCACACAGCTCATTTCTTTGTTGATACGGTGTTGTGGATGCATCTACATGCATCGTATGTGTAACATTATGCGCAACCCACTTATATTGCTATTATTTTATTTAAAATAACAAGTACGTTTATAGACTTTAAATATGAGGAACAGAATATTATAAAAGTTGTGCTCACCACTTTAAATGTTCAAAAAATCGAAAAATAAGGCCGATTAAAGACGATTAATTCAGATAAATTCACAAGTCACATTCAATGTCGGACCAGACTCTTTACACAAGTGGCTCAAAATTGCCATCTATTGGCGCATAAAAGTACTATTAACCAACTGGTATCTCCCCCCGAATTACCTTTTATAAACGCTTTTTAGAAAATAACATTAGGCTGTAAATACTGCATTGGTAGAAATACGTAAAATTTAAACATAATTAGTCAAATATTTTTCATCGCCTGAATACCAACAAAGAAAATCGGTTCTGTAACGGTATAATGAGAAAATCCATACGCCATGCTAATTTCTGGACGACTTCTTTTAACTTTCGATACCACATTAAGATTCTCATTATTGTGTCATACGTGGAAACAAAAATTGTTCAAGTCAGGGGCATATTATTTTTTAAGAAATGTATGTTAAAAACATGCTGGGAGCTTTACAAAAATGGAAACCAACAACAGTAAAACAGTTATAAGATGGAAGTAAAAAATGCAGGAATTAGATGGGGAAAGTATTACATGTATCGTAGACTGAACTAAGTAATGAACTGAGTAATAATTGTGAAGTTTCAATGTAAAATAAAAAGAACATTTCTTTCACTTTCTTACTGATATAAAAATATTTTCTTTAGTAGTAAAATAAATGCTATTATTCTTGTTTATTATAGCATCATATATGATTTATTTTAAAGAAGAATCCAATTTTGCTCTCATATAGTGAAAACAGCAACGTTAAAAACTCATTAAAAAGTAGATCTTCCAATTCTTGTTTCTTTTCATATTAAGTCTTTTAGCTTTAATGTATAATAAGTTTCAAAAATATTCAAATTAATATTCTCTTTGTCTCACAAATATTAAAACTTTTTATAGACCACTTATATACATTCTCGTCTCTCTATACTTTAAATATATATATATGTATATATATATATATATTATCTAATTGATCTCTGAAATGGTTTAAAAAATTAAAGATAACCTTATGATAACCCTCTGAAAGCCCTCGTGTAGCTGAACAGTGCGACGTTAATATTCAATCAATCATGATAACCCTCTGTCTAGACTCCTCTTACATACTAAAAATTTGTTTGATACATTTATCCATTGTGCAACGAAATATAGTTTACCATTTGATACCAAAAGAAGACTATCTGTTGGATCCTTTTTAGAGTCGAATGTTCCTTGAAAGTCACAACAGTATTCAGTTAGTTTATTTATTGAATAATATAATTAACAAACAGTTTTTTCGGTCAATTATATTTATGTACCTATCTACACTGGTTATCATAAATTAAAAAATAATCACAAAAAATGACGATAACTTAAAAAAGTTATGCATAGAATATTAAAAATTAAACTTTTACATATAATACAACATATAGAAAAGTATAAAATCACATAAAATGAAATGCCCAGACAGTTGTGGTACTATAGAAATTAGCATATGTATACAATGAACAAATAGGATGTGCCAGTTCGGTGTAGGAAAGGTAGCTTTAATATGGGGTATGATCTCCATTAGATGCAATACAGTACATTCTGCGATGTGTGGCGCTCTCAATTGTGTGGTTTATTGACTCCGCAGTAAGAGCGAGCCATTGCATTTTTAAGGCAATTGAAAGCGTCCTAGTAAGAGGATTGAGAGCAGCTACATTTCCTCCTAGAGCGTTTCAAACATGCTCGAAAGGGTTCAAGTCCGAGGATCAAACTGGTCACTGCATGAGATGAATTGCTCCCAGTTCAAAATAAGTATGCACAATGCGAACCCTGTGTGAACTCGCATTATGATCATATAGCACACAGTGCTTCTAAAACTTTCTATACCTGCGACCCAATTTTCAATGATAATTTTCCTCGCAACCCCCTCATATAATAGCAATGTACTAAATTCAATAATAATATACTTTGACGTAAAGTTACAATGCTACTCTAATTATAAAGCTATTTCTCATTAAACTATATATTTTAAGATACATGTTAAAATTTGTATATAATTTTATGACACCCATAGGACAACTGGAAATTATTAAACTTGTTCTGTTAAATTAATATGAAACACATTGTGCAGAACTGATACATATATAAGTGCGTTACATCAAAGTAAATGTGTATTTTATTTTTTACTATGTCATAACGCATTTTTTCTTGCTTTCAGTAAATTAATATTTTTTTTAAAAAAAATAATCGTTTAATTCGCACCCCACAGTTTGAGAAACACGGATGTAGCAAGAAAGCATCGCATTTAAAATAACAAGTACGTTTATAGACTTTAAATATGAGGAACCGAATATTATAAAAGTTATCCCGTTATATATTATATTTCCTCGTTTGCCCTTTTGGACGCTTATGTGTCCAATTTTGCCTTGGCAATAGGGGACACATAAGCGTCTAGAATTCCATTTCTATAGGTGTGAGCTTTAACATTTCCACGAAAATAGATATAGAGGTATGTACGACCATCCAAAGAGATATCCCAAACCCAGGCATTGCCTGTTCCACATGTATCTCTTTCAAAGTTGTATCATGGAGGAAAAAAAGTTCCAGGTTCTCTCCAAATGAAAATACGCCTAATGTCGCTTTCTAGGCTAAACCGGGGTTCATCCGTAAAGAAAACAGTTCTCCACTGACCATGCGTCCAAAGGACATGTTGACGAGCTCACTGCTGATTATCCCATCTACGGCGTGATGCGAGACGGACGCAGATGGCTAATCGCGTCACATAAAGGCCACGTTCGTAAAAACTTCGACGCACGATTAATCATACCAACCTTTCGGAGCATACAGTGAGTCAGAATCTTAGTTCAGTCGGAGTTGAGTTATATTCCTTCATATGCTTAATGATAGATATCGGTCATCGGTACTCGTGGTAGCACGTGGTCATCTTTGTCTGAACCTCCAGGATGCCCAATCAATGGTTAGAAATTATTGCCAAAGTCTATAAATGACAGGAAGACTCCCATTCAATCATCTAGCTGTTTCTATCTGGCTTTACCCTATGTAGTCTCCCCAAAACTCGCCTTCGCCACTCTGCGATCAAGTGATGCCTGGGGATTATTGCTACAATTTCGCTATACTCTACATTACTAATTTCAGACACGCAACGACAATTACCATCTTGCTCTGAGACATCCATTTTTATGTTCTTGGCAAATGAACGCCACTATTTTGTCACTATATCGCTGTTTTCTGCAACGCTACTATTTTGTATAGTAAATATCGTTTTGAGCTCCTTTACTTACCCATATATATTTAAATTTCAGTGAGTTGGCTTATTTTTGGGCGATTTATCACTATTTTTGTGATTTTTCTTAATTAATTCTTACCAGTGTATGCATTTATATATTCATGTATCTATCAAACTCTAGATACAAATACAAAACTTTAACAGATATAATTTTCATAGAATATTCAAAACAATACTACATTGCAAGGTCCTTTATTTAAGTCCAATTATAAAGTCTAACTATAAAATTCTTTATTTGACGTCTAATTACGAGCCAACAATGTTCGCAAGCCGTAATTTAAATTTCAATGAATGTGTGGGATATTAATGTATATGCAATTTAAAACAAAGATGTTTAATCATTTACAGAACTGTGGAGAAATTTCTAAGAAATTGTATGTGTAGTTAAAAAATACGTAAGTTTCAAAATAATGATTTCCATGTATAATTTAACTAAGAATATTTTAATATAAAATTTAATTTCAAATAAATTGTTTCACCAAACATAATTCGAATATATATTAATTGCGTCTACACAGAATCTAGTTCCTCATTAAATCTCAGAACATACATGAAACATAATGAGCATAAAAAAACCATGAGCGCAATTTATGAGAAAAGTTTTCATCGATGTTTTCCCAGAATATTCTCTAAAAGCAAGTAAATATTATTGAAGTAATTGCTTTTTTGATGGCAACAAAAAATGTCTATAAATCGGGATATTCTGGAAAGCCAGATATGATTTTCAGTTGCGCAAAATGTTCCATTAATACAGTGCTTCTCAAACTGTGGGGCGCGCCCCCCTGGGGGGGCGCGATGACCTTACGAGGGGGGCGCGAGCATATCGAAAATAAAAGATTTAAAAAATAATTAGTTTACTGGAATGAATTAAAACAAAATACTTTCAGACATAATAAAAAATGCACTTTTACTCTGATATAATTTATAGGCGGTATTAAGCCATCAAAAATAAAAACTTCTTCAATACCTAATTAGCTATCTTTGATCCTATAACCAAATAAAAAATTTTTATTTCATTTGCTGTCATCCCGTGATGAGAGATTTTTTTATTACGCTTTTCTTTAACCTAACATACTACTCTTTCAGAGAGAAACCAGATCCCCGGATCCAGAATCGAAAAACTTTAGGAACATAAAAATTTCATCACTGTCATTATTTTTGAAATACTGCACATTATAGCTGTAATCTGTGTTTGACCTTCTAAGTTAAGTTTTATGATATTTGGAAAACCACGGAGAGCACACACAAGCACATGAAGAATTACTTGGCCAAGACATATTTTTATAAATATTCTCAATGTATAAAGCATAACGAAAAACGTTTCACACAATTTTTTAGCAGTAACATACATGTTATCATAATGAATATACTTTTTACCCGGAAGTAGTCGCGCGGGACACACAGATTACGAAATCGTTAATTCTGGCAAAACTGTTTATTTATTACCAAAGAAAAAAATTGAAAAGTCTTTGAAGGTAGGTAAGTAAACTTTCTCTTAGCTAACTTATTCACTGGAATCATTATTTGTATCGTGTACAATAAAATAATTTAAAAAAAAAAGGATTGGGGTGACTCAATAACCCCGACCGTACTGTATAACATCAATTATAAATGCTAATTCTGTGAGGCTTAAAATTACAATTCGCTTAAAACTAATTATAATTTGAGCAACGATTTTAAAAAAATCATTTTACGTTTTTGTAAACATTGTCGAGCACTTGGCTTTGCTTCCCTTACAATTCAGCTATTATTTCAATTATGTTTTATTTTCTTATAAATGAACTCGAGCAAAGAGCGGGCACTTCAGCCGATATACTTTTAATGTATCAGTGCTGCACAGAATATTTTATAACTAATTAATTAATACTAAATTAAGAACAAGTTTAATAAGTATTAATGACGTCCATGAGCTTGTCTTGGAAAGCAAAGTTTTTATAAGGAATGCTTATGATTAGAAATTGACCCTCTGAGTTCTTTTTCTATATTTAGCAGATATCTATATTTTGTCTTCTAAGCAGCTACCGCATTTTGTAATATGTTCAATTTAAAAATTAGAGAAAGGAAAAATAACATAATAATTATCCTATTATTTTATTTATTTATTTATTTTGCTTAAAAGTAGTATACAAAATTTTTAATACTTATGTTACTAATTTGTATGGTTTATAATTAAGATCGCCTATTGTAATTTTAGCTTCAAAGTGCATTATTATTGCATTCAGTACATTATTAATGTATAAGGGGGCGCGAAAAAAATTGTGATCGAAAAGGGGGGCGCCAGTATTGAAAGTTTGAGAAGCACTGCATTAATATATATGAAAGTGAAAGCAAATAGTAAAGAGTTGGTACTGAAAATTTCATCACACAACTTCAAACTAACAAATTGATTTTTATAGAACCGTTTGTGTTGTTAGAAATGCTTTGTTGTCTCGCATAAAATGAAAATATTTCTTCTTGTCGTTTTGTGGTGGTCATTCCATTAGAGGTAATAATAAAATCCAAAAAAGAAGTAACACAAATGAGAACATTTTAAAAAGTCATGCTTGGACTCGAGAGAAAAATGCAAATTCCCAAAAAATAAAATAAAAAACAGATAAAAAAATAAGTAATAAATAAAACAAAATAAAATTTACGAACATTTGAGTAAATGCGTTTTTCTTGTTTTAGGAAAAGAACACATTTTTTATACTAGTCCAAAATGAACAATGTGTTGTAGAAGAATTCGGTATGAATTGATGTAATTTATATCAGTAAGTTTCGCGTAAATGTTTAGAAATAATTTATTCTCTATATTTGATAATAAATTAAAGAAACTTATACTATATATATTAAGCTTAATGCACTGTAATATGACTTTTTGAACATGGATTTTTTATACAACTAAAGGAGAAATTCCGTTTCGTAAAATCTCAAAAAAAAATTATTCCATGTACAGAATAATGTATGTACAGCAGAGCTTCTAAAACTTTCAATATTTGCGACCCAATTTTCATCAAGCTACCATCTTTCTCCTCTTGCAACATACATGTAATGAATGCAATAATAATGAACTTGGACGCTAAAACTGCAATGCGACTTTAAAAAATAAACTGCACAATTAATCGAGATATGCATAAGATGTTGTTTATGACAAGCCCTTGAAAGTCACTACTAATTAATACACCTCTTTCAATTTAGTATTGATCAAATAATTATTAAATTCTGTTTGTGGTACTGATACATTTATAAGTATATTTTATTATTGTAAATGTGTATTTTATTTTTATTATGTCTGAATGCATTTCGTTTTGCTTTCTTTCAAGCAATTGACAATTATTTTACTTTCGACTTTTCGTTATGCTCGCGCTCTCGTGACAGGGGCCTGCCTCAATCCTAAGGGACGCGCGTCACCACCTGAAAAACGCTGAGGTACAGTGGAATATGCTTAACTCGAAAACGTTTAAGAGGAAATATCGGTTAACACGAAATAATACAACGGTCCTGACAAACTGCTAAGTATTTTAAGGCATTTCCCTCCCTCTTAAGGTACCCGACTACGTTCGGAACCGTGATTTTTAAAAAAAGCGCATAAATGGATAATTTTCATGATATTTAGTGTCACTCAGATTAGAATACATGCATACAATTGTTTTAAGGACATTTTGACAAAAAATTTGTTTAAGTATAATATTTTGGCAAAAAACTAACAGAATAATCTTTTATTTTTCAAATGTTCTCCTTTTGTGAAAAATAGTTCTATTAGAATAATATTTTGCCTGTATATAACTCAGATCTCTCTACAGAGGCTCAACTAGAATTTTTAAAAAAGGAACATTACTTTCAGGGTCACCACCCATTTAAATAATTTTTCACGTTTTTTTTCTTAAAATTGTTCCCCTCTGTTGTCGTAAAATATGAATAAACCCACTTCTAAGCTATATATTTCAAAGATTCTAGTTGTGCCTCTGAACAGAGGTCTATATACAGGCAAAATATTATTCTAATAGAAGCATTTTTTTACAAAAGGAGAACATTTGGGGAAAAAGATTATTCTGTTAATTGTTTGCTAAAATATTGTATTTAAATAATTTATTTTCATCAAAATGTCCTTAGAATAATTTTATGCATGTATTTCAATCTAAGTGACACTAAATATCATGAAAGTTATCCATTTATGCGCTTTTGAAAATCACGGTTGCAAACGTAGTCGGATGCCTTAACACGACAGGAAAACTACTCAACACGAGATGATTGTCCTTCTGGAAATTACAAAATACGCAAAATACCAGCCACTTAATGAAATGTTTGATTAAGTTTTTGTATTATTGTACTGTCCTTCTGTATCATCGGAAAAAATCGGTATAGTAGATGATCCCTCAGTTTCGTGTTAAATGACTTTCACTGCATAAGAAAAAAAATACACACTTCTGAAATATAGCAGATAACATTTAAAAACGTATGCAATATATTTGATATTTTTTTAGACATTTTATCGTTAGTTGAAAATTCATCAAAAACTGGGAGGGAAAAGAAAAAATTTCTTATGTAAAGCAAACTTTTTTTTTTAAATGTTACTTTATGAAAAAAAGTGTTTTCTGTAAAATTAGATAAAAAAATTTGTCTGATGTTTTAAAGAATATATTTTACCTCATGGGAGGGGTCATATCGTGCCCTAGACTATCTCTAGGCAAAAGTAGGCCGAAAATCAATCCCTAAGCTAAATCTAAACTGTAGAAAGCATGTTTATTCCACTGAAATCTGGTCCAAGATACATTTTGTCTGCACTATGAAAAAAAACCTACTCTTGTACGCTGCGGCGTATAAGTGTGAAGTAAAAACTGGTAATCTCGAATACAGTCCCATCTCATGATGCCATCCGGCAATTGCGGATTGTAACTCTTCAATTCTAGTGACTAAGGTGAGAACAGTCCCAGTTCTTCACTTCACAGTGATAAACTTTTCTGTTCATGTCTTCGACTCTAGTTTCGAATAAGTTTTCGGTGAAAAAATTTCTTTGATTAAGTATTTTATTTTTTGTAAAGAATAGATATATATAATTTGCAAGTTTTCTAATTTTACATATAAGTGTGTTTATTCTATTAGATATGTTGACTTAAAATTTAACATTTTGTGATTTAAAAGTTAAAAATGAAATAAATTTCATTTTAATGGGATTTTTTCTTTATATTATGATTATTAAGAAAACTGTATGCCTACCAAATTCTGGTTTCTCGTTTTGACATAAGGTAGGCTTAATAAATACATCATTCTGAGACTTTCCAATGAGGGTACTTTTTTTTGAATATCAATTTAAATTGATCTCACGATAATCAAATCTGAATAACTAATTTTCTTGTAAAGCTTTTTTTAACAAAATAATGATCGATAAAATAACTACATTGCAATTAACATCAAACAGAAGTATGAGTGCTCCAATTTGTTGTACATTTAGTCAAAATTTAGAGATATCTAATACAGTAATTACAATATAATTAAACTAATTTAAGGAGCAACGTATTGGTAAGGATAATTGACATGTAACAGTAATAAATTATCGTTATTCATTACTGAAAAATACTTAAAGATAATTTTTTCTCATTTAAATCTTCACCTTCAGGGCATCTAAAGAGCAACCAAAGACTTCCCATCCACTTACGTACCGAGAATAAATATTTCATATACCTTGAATGTGAGCTCATTCGCTTTCAATCCGAAATACTTCTAAAACAAGAAGAAAAGAAAAACTATGTTCTACTTGGAGTAATTAATTTTAATGACTCCCTCCTTGTAAAACGTTCCATTCAAAAGAAGATTATGCATCAGTGACTACTTCTTGTCTATGCAGTCTGCTAAATTACTTCGTTACCATAAAACAAGTGTAAGGGCAATCAGAGGAGAAAAAAATCCCTTTTTCCGCTAAGATTACCACGAAAGAGAAAAATCACGTTCATTTTCTAATCCTTTCGGAATTTGTCTGACCTCTAAAAGTCACGGCGAATAATGGTTGGAAGGAACTGGGGATCGTACCGGCATGCAAAATATCTTACTTCGGTACCCACTAAAGCACGCAGCGGCCAAATTAATGAGATTAATTTGGCAGCATTCTTTGAATTCTTCACTCTTCATGTAAACACATAACGAGTGTTTACTGAATTTCCGAATAATAAGTATCCTTCAGAAAAGCGGTGGTGAAATTTATGTAGATAATATTTGCTGCTTCTTGAAGTGTTTAAGAGGGGAAATGGTTACTTTTATGTGATTCGCAATTAGGTTTTGTTAAGTGGTGTGGTGATGGGTTTACATCAAAAAGGATAGTTGAAGTACTAGATCTTCATTTTATGCCTTGAATTATTTCCTGTAATTTTTTTTCTTCGTAGGGTAAAAATTGTAATTCCTGTTTAGTTTCTTATACGTTTAGATTTTACTTGTAGATGATTTATTAAGTAAGGATTACAGATTCGCTATATAAATTTTAAAAAATAATATTCGTTAAATCCGGCGTAAAACGCGCACCGATACTTTCAAGCTGCAAGTTTTAATTTATAGGTGGTTTCGCCATATAACGTGCGCCCCTTTTTTTGCGAAGAAATCTGAAGTGTACGTATATAATGCTCTTATTTTTGGAGGCGACTTATTCGAGGTATTTTCCTAAGCCTTTGCACACAAAAATAGTATACTTTTAGCACTATAACCTTGTAAGTTCATTAAGAATGTCAATTCTTTTAAATAAGCAATACGTAGAAATATGAAGAAATCTAATATTGCATCTTTATCTCATTTTTAATTTTTAAGGTTAATATTTTCATACCTGGCGTATAACGCGCACCTGTAAATTTAGATTTTATTTTTGGCGTTAAATGTACGTATTATATTAGCCGGATTTTACAGTATTTATTTAGAAACAAGAAACATTTATACGCATTATCCTCAGCGTTCGATTTTTGTAACTTATTACCATTCATATTTAATGTCACAATAAAAAAATATATATAATAAAAAGAAAAAATTAACCACAATAATATGATTCAAATATTTCCATAATAGATATACTATAAAAAAAAGAGAAAATACAATATTTTCTTTCTGCATTGAGTATAATAATTATATGTGCATTGATCAAATTTTTGTGTTTTATATATGATGTTTACAGACTTTATAAATGGAAATTGTTCTGGATAAATAAATAGACCCTCGACAATCCTACTGTTATTAAATCAGAACTCTGAAGCGAATTGCTAATAATGCAGGCTTAACCAGAAATTTTAGTAACTGAACTTGCTGATCTGAAATAAAATTAAGAAGGGAGAAAGCTGTTTTAAATAAAATAAATACGAGTAACAAAATTAATTTGTAAAAAATCTAAATCAGAGGTGGACAGGCTTTTCCAGAGTACGGGCTACTCCTAATTTTTCCAAGGTGTTGTGGTCCACCCAGTAGCGTAACGGAAAATAATAAGGCCCCTCTGCAACGTCAGGTTTTAGGCCCTCTCAACCCGGGGGGGGTGCAGGGGTAACGTTACGCCATTGAGTCTACCATGTGGCGTAGGTTTAGTGAGCTAACAGAAAGTCTACACTACAGCCTGACCTTCTTTTTACGAACCTCTATATTGCAAATTTCTCTATTTAGGGAACTTTTCCCTAGAACTAAGAACACTTTACGATTTGCTTCTTAAAATAACCTCCGAATATCGAAGTACATTTTCTATTTAATGAACTTTTTCTCTTGTCATTCAATTTTTCCTCTCCGTATTTTTAAAATATTTGTAGACCTTCGTATGATGAAATGATTGTTAGATCTTAACACAAAAGGTCTCCAAAAGGTTTTTTGAACCCAAAATACCTTGTCAGTCCACTGGG
Organism: Trichonephila clavipes; assembly: GCA_019973935.1. NCBI lineage: Eukaryota > Metazoa > Arthropoda > Arachnida > Araneae > Nephilidae > Trichonephila > Trichonephila clavipes. The sequence continues at coordinate 1,199,722 of BMAU01018568.1, forward strand.
CAGTCGCGATCGACGTAAGGCCCAACCCGGATCTAAATCATCAAAATACACAAACATTAAAAAATGTTATCAGTTACTCCCTGAAACACAGGTTTACTCATTTGTGTGTCATGACATTACGAAGGAGGTGTAATGCTTGTTAGTAACCCTTGGGGATAATCAGTGGCGTAACGTGCACCCTCGCATCGCGGGGGGCCCAGGGTTCTAAAGGGGCCCAAAGCCTGACTGACGCAAGTGCTTACCCTTTGTAAAATTCAACGTGGGGGCCTAAAACCTGACTTTGCAGGGGGGCCCAAATGTTCTCCATTATGCCACTGGTGATAATAATGTTATGAAAATCATGAAAGTAGGAATTTGTTATGAACGATTTCACTGCAGTAAAAAAAAAATATATATGACCATCATGACCTTGACATTGCTCTATATACGTCTTTCTTATTTTAAAGTCTTTCTTGTTAGAGATCTTGAATGTTTACTTTGTTATAACTGTTAAAACAATGCGTGCGTTTCCCCCCAGAAATCACCAAGCTTTATTTAGTATTCAAGGGAGGGTTAGTGTTTTTCTGCTATTTTTTACGTACGGTACTTATTTACAGTACTTCAAAATTTATAGAAAAGATAGACGGTATATTAATTGAAAAGGAACAATTTCAGAAATCAATCAAAGAAGTTCATCCTCCATTAAATTACTTCTACATATAATTTAACGTGTCAAAATCTTTTAACGTCCTCATTTGATTGTATTGTTTCGTTTTCAGAAGAAAAAAAAAACTTCGAACCATCTTTTTTTCCCTTATTTCTGGAAAGTAATATATACAAAATTTAATATTTATCTTGATAATTTGAGTGGTATATATAATTAAGATGGCATTATAGTTTTAGCGTCAAAGTACATTATTATTGCATTCAATACATTGTTATTGTATGGGACGAGCTTAGAAAATTATGATTGAAATTTGGGTCGCCAGTATTGAAACTTTGAGAAGCACTGTTTTAACATCACAGCGAATGCACTCAAAATTTCACTGCACACAGAAATATATATATAATATATATATATTTACTATGTTGATGATTGATTTTAAATATTTAAATATATATATATATATATATATATATATATATATATTTGGAAAAGAGAGAGAAATTCTGTTCATTATTTTCAACAGGATATTGACAAGATAGTATTCATTTTATAAGTTATGTATGTATTTTAGAGAAATATTTTCAGTGCTGACTAATGAACATGTGCCAGCTATTAAGATACGCTTATAAGATCCTGTGTAAGCTTTCAACTATTTTAGCAGGAATTGCTAATAAATCAATACAATTCAAAGTCTAATCCTTTTCACAAAAAATTACCAATAAATATGCCAAAATTTAGGATTTATTCTTAAAATGCGAGATGAACTTTGGAATAGGGTAATCGGGATTATGATTTAGATCAGACATGCCCAGCCCGCAGCCCATTTGAAGATTTTTTGCGGCACAATTGAAGTTTCTGTCTATATTATTTTAGACACTTATACTACCAATATACAAAAGTTTCAGGAAATGTTTACAATATTTTTAGCTCCATTTAATGTTAGGGTGGAATCAGAGTCTCCAAATTTACAAATGGAGCTAATAGAACTTCAATCAAGCATTGAGCTTAAAATGCCTGAGCAAAAAGAATAAGATTGAATATTATAAGGAATATATATCCTCGAATATAAACTTCAAAACTTAAAACAATTGGCTACGCGTATTATATTAGCATTTGGAACTACTTATCGCTATAAGTCATGTTTTTCCTAATTTAAACCTGGTAAAAACAAAGTATCATAGCTGGTTGCACGATGGAAACATGACCAATAAACTACGATTCACGTCGACTAAATTATAAGTTGATATTAAAAAATAAATCTCAAGTATAAAATATAGAAACAAGTGTCACATTAATTGTAAGGTAATAAATAATTTCGAATGATGTAAGATAGTAACATATTTTGAATAATGTCTTGTTTTATTTTGATATGTGCATCCTATCTCAGTTTAGTAAATTTTTACTTTGCCCATCAACCAATTTGGGTTGAGCAGGCCTGATTTAAGTAGAAAAATATGATTAGAATATGTATTAAATTATTGATATATATGTGTAAGCAAGAAAAAGAGTAATTCACATCTAAATAAGTGCAAAAACATATTTTCTCTACTTTATTTTGTTGGCTACTGTACAATATTTTTATCTATAGAATTTATTTCTAGTTTTAATTTTACTTTTCAATACTATGTAATTGCAGTTATCAACATAAATCCATCTTTATAACAATTGTAACTGAAATATATAAGTAAACCACAAAAGAAGATATTAGTAGCATGCATTAGTTGTGTTCATTTTACGCTTTCTTGAATGTAAAATTATTTACTGTCATTCGAATATTACCTTTTTTGATAAAATAAATTTGTTTCTGTAGCTGGAAAATGTTTATGTGTTGACACGATACATCACAAAATATATTTCTATAAAAACAATGTTTAAGATAAAAACTCCACAGAAGAAAAAAAAATGGAAAAGTCCCATATTTATAAATGTGCACACACGGTTTACAAAAGATATTTATTTCTGAAATGGCAAATATAATGAATTAGCTTATAATTTTCATTGATTATTCCAAAAAAGGATATTCACCACTTGATTCACTTGAAACATCATATTCACTTGAAGCTAGTTTGATATCAAGGGGCAAGGCGACAAGTGCTGCTTGGCGCGGTAAAGGAACCACGCCCAACAGCGCTTGTTGTCGCTAGAATGGAATCCAAGAGGGCAACCTAGTGGTGTCAAATCGTCAGGAAGATAATTTTAAAGAATTGTTTGAAATAAATTAAAATATATTTTAAAATAAGATTACAGGAAGAGATTGAGAACAACCAAGATCAATCAATAAATGATGTACAACAATATATTATAAAAATTAATGTGTACTAATGATATTATTTATCTCATGTAATAATCTTATAATATAATTTATTAGTAATTATATATAATATTCATATAGTATGATTTAATAATTATTATTATATATGATAATAATCGTATAATGTTATTTAATAGTAATTATAAAAAAGAATAAATCATCATCGTATATTGTATATACATAATTGTTACATACTTATTGTTATTATATATAACAATACTCTTAGAACGTAATAACTCTAAATAAATAACATATTAATAATTATAAAAGAATAACAAAATAATAAGTAAAAATAAAGCACATAATAATAATTATAAATAAATATAATAAAAACAATTATAAATAACGATTATTATGATTACATATAATAATATATATAATTGTATTCTTACATTATAATATTAATAAAATAGTTACACAACATATATTAAAATTAATAATGAATACGAATTAAAAATTACTGAAAACTGGAAATATTCCAAAAATTGCAAAAATATCAAGGCAACCATTTTGTAATGTTATCGGCCATCTTGGCTAACATAAAAAGCAACTTGACGAGTGTCCCGTTATATCAAACTAACCCCAAGCGATTAATAATGATCAATAAACCCTTTTACATAAAAGAAATATTGTCTAATTGAAATATTTAATCAATAATATTTGTTATTAGGCTTGCATTTTCTAGTGAATTTAAAAATGAAAAATAGGCAATAAATGCATAAATGTAATTTACATATTGAATTATTCTAATAGTTTGATGGTGATAATGTACGCTATAAATAAATACTATTTTATTCGCACGAAAAATAGTAATTCAAATTTCTTAAAAGTGTTTTTGGTAGTTTCAATCATTTAATTCTAAATTAATGAATCAGCTTTAAAAACGACAGAGGCAAAACTTTTCTACAAAAACCTTTATAGGAAAACATAGTTTTTTCAATTAATGTTCAACCTCAATCTCCTTATTTATTTTGAAGATATTTTTTGATAATTAATTTACGAAAGAATAGGGATTTAATGAATTTTTATGCAAAACACATTTTGTTTTTTTTAATCAGTCCTATCTTGTGAATTTTTAAAATAATTTGAGGACAACGAAAATATCTTTTTTTAAAATATTGTTTTCTTTTTTAAATTCCGAAGGTCGTATAGGCATTTTTCAGCGGAAGAATTTAACACAAAGCAACTATAATTAAATGACAAATAGTACTATTAACGCTTCGATTTTTCTACATTCAAAAATGTGTGGCCACATCGTGCAAGAAGTCAGCCAGATTCCCGTTTGTGTAAAATTAAGAAGAAAAAAAAATCACGATTAAAAAAGAAAAATTTCTTTCACTATTTTTTCTTCCATTTTTTTTTAATTCTTTGATTATCGCACGCATAAAGGCGGTACAAGCGAAGCTAATTTGCTCTCAGCTTGGAAAATCTTTGTCGCAGTGAAAAAAAAAGTATTTTTTTCCTCCTATTGATGCTCCTTGATTTTTTACACAAGCTATAAAGTATAACACTGGGTATTTTCCACTTTCTTATGGACTTGTATAAAAAAAGAGAAGTCACTTTTGTGCAGATAAAAACTATATTTCATAAATAATTTTGAAAAACAAACATGGTGAAGGAAATGGACGTGCCCCTTCTTTTTACGTTTTTGTTTTGTTTCTCTACCTTCAACTTATCTTGACACTAATTTTTTTCTTCAAAAAGGATGGGTTTCACTTGAGAATTCTTGGAAGTATAACTTATGATGGAAAACTTCTTGGATAGTTTGAAATTTTTCATAACAAATTAAAAACTTTTGATGTTTTCGGTAATTGCTTTGCTTTCGAAATATTTTTTAAAAATATTTCGATATGGAATTCTAATCCAAACCATCTGTTTTCTTATACTTTTGTGTGCTATTTTTTGGGGGTACATAAAAAGTGTTATTCACTTACCAAGATCAATAATTTTAGTCAAAATAAGTACAAGCCTAAAACAAATTTTTAAAAATAATTTCTTCGATTTCATGTTATTAAATAAAATAATATTATATTATATGCTTAAAAGTATTGTTCTTAACATTTCTGTTTTTAGGATTATGTAACATTATTTCACAGTAAAACACACAATTTACAATGTGAGTAGAGACCAGGCGTCACCAATCGTTTTGGAAAGAGTGCCACCATTTGATGAAAAAAAAATTATGCGTGCCACTTCCAACTTTTTTAACAAATAATCGTAAAAAATGAAAAAGAAAAAAAATGTTACGTATAAGCTTATTATGGGATCATCACTTATTTAATACAAGTCCGTGTAGTCGAAATTTAAAAAAAATAACATAGCAAGTAGGACAAAAGAACCAACTTAGGTTCTGCTGTTAAAAAAACCTTTTGCAAGTACGCACAGTATAGGTATAAATGAAAAATAAGTATCTTGATTCATTTAATTCTAAATATTTATTAAACAGTCAGTACTTTCTTAATATGGTTTTTGAATTATTTTCTTCTTTTTTTTACCAAGACATTTATATTAGGATTAGTTCTTAAATATGGTTGCAAAGTTATTATAAAATCCAGCGTGTTGTGTATAAATCGCACCGATACTTTTAAGCTGTAATTTTTAATTTTAGGTTCATTCGCCATATAACGTGAACCCTCCTTTTTATGAAGAAATATGAAATGTACATGCTCAATGATCTTATGTTTTGAAGTCATTTATGCAAGATGTTATTATACATATCGAACTTATACTTGTTAGTACACTTATCGAACTACAACTCTTTAAGTTCATAATGAATGTCATGTCTTTTAAATCAACAGTACATTTCTATTTACATAGAAGTCTCACTTTCTTCGGCACTCAGCTTTATTTATTTTTAAAGCTCTGTTATTTATACTGGTGTATAATGCGCACCCGTAAATATTGACCTAAATCTTTATGTTAAAGGTGCGTGTCAAACACCACATTTTACGGTACGATATTTTAGGTACATTTCAGCAAATTTGAGTTGTATTTATTTTATTAAGTTCATAGTAGAAAACAATTATTCACACAAGGATATTTTTTTTTACCAAAATTTATGGTTTTGTCTGAGACAACCCTGTTTAAAAAAAATAGAAAGCAGCGATTATTTATTATTTTTTTTAATTTATTTTATTTTACAGTAAGTCTTGGCATGTCATTGTTACAAATCTACCGTTGGCCCACGTGAAGCAGGTTGGCCAGCCCTAGTATAGACTGATTTATCGAAATATAGATAATGAAATCAACTTGAAACGGTTATAAATATTTGTATGAGTTATCTGGAAAACAATATCTTCGAAACTAAAAAAAATAATTAATCATTTTGAATCTGGAATCCATTATCTCTAGTGCTGTAAAATGTGTAGATGGTATAAATTATAGATTTTCATTTTGCCAGCATCAATATAGTTTTCTTGCATTTTCACACGTCAAACATTTTGACACTACTTTTCAAAACCCTGATTTCATCGAACCCCAACGCACAAGGAACCTTCTCTCTCTCTATCAAAATTAACCCTACAACTCCATCTGACAGTTGAAATTACAGAAAATGACAACCATTGACAGGAACTCCGGAGCATCCTCACCCTTAAAGGTTTGAACCGTTGAAATCATTTGCTCCTCACTCATCACTTTGCTGGAAGTTCCCTTTTCCTATCGTATTTTTTTTCCTCTCCTTCTTTCTACTTTTGTCTCAACTAAATGATTACTGGAGTTTCCTTTTTCTGTTGCTGCGAGAAACATTGTCGGTAATCAGGTTTCCCGCGAAGAGGACAAGGTTTTAAGGCATTCTTCCGAATTAATCTCATTAATTTCTCTTGTAATTTTTCTTCCTTTTTCTGGTAGATAAATCGCTGCCACTCAAGTCTGCCTTTCACTAATAGGAAACGACGGATGCAATACCCCGAGATTTCGCTGGCTCTTCCGGTAGATTGGTGTAGAGATATAAAATCCTTTTTTGTTCGATTCATGTAACTGCGGCCGTGACGTCAAAGCAAGCTTTGTTTAACGTGCATATGTATACACATAAAACAAAGCCTGAAACTAAAGCCGAGTACCTATTTGTCAAAACAGGCATGGAGTGCAACTAATTAATTTGTGTAAAGTTTATTTTAAATGTTTAATGAGAAAATAAAGTAACTTTTTTTTTTGCAAAAAGTTTTACTCTGTCTTATGGGTAATAAAATTAAACCACAAAGCATTCCAAATAAATAAAGATGTTATTTAGTTAAATAGTCAATAAAAAAACTTGAAAAAAGAAAATCAATCTCGCAAAAATTCAGCAAACCAAAGAAAAATGAAGAAGTCTGTGAGTTTTAAAAAACAGCACAGTGCAATCTTTCGTGCTTCAAATTATTTATCGTTTTCATATTTTAATTCCATTACCCATTAATGATATATTTTAACACAAAAATTAAAATCAAAATTTTCGGGTGCGTGTAATGCACCAGGTTTAAAGTGAAAGCATTTAGAGTAAAAAGACATGAGCATTTAAAAATTAAACTTCTACATATGTCGATATATATTCTTTATTTAAAAAAAGATATGATATACCTTATGTGAACTTTAACATTTATAGTCCTAGAAGTATACTATTATTTCAAAAGCCTAGATTAATTCCCCTAAAAAATTATTTAAATAACATTATAATTGCGCACGTACATTTCAGAACTCATAGTAAAAAAAAGGGGGTACGCGTTATACGGTGATTGTACATACAAATTTAAACATACAGCTTGAAAGTACAGGTGCGCGTTATACGCCTAATTTTACGCACGGAACATATACAAGAAAGATTATAGCATATATAATGCGATCACAATTAAGTGAAAATTATATGAAAAGTTTTGATACTATATATCTGTACAATAATACTAATACAAATATATTACAATCAAAATTTATGAACGAGTGCTGAATAATTTGGGATTAATTAAAAAAATAAACGTATTAGAGAGAGTGATTGTCTAATGTTATAAGAATTAGGTATTCTTATTCTAATACTTTGATTGCTGTAAAAGTATAAAGTACATGTTTTGCAGATTTTGACGACTTTTTACATAAGTCACCATATTGTTGGTAAGCAAAATTAAGTGAGGCAGGATGTTAAAATTAAAGCTTAAATGTATTTATGTCTAGCCTGTTTGCGTTTTCTATCTCAGTAAGTCACATATGGTATAGGCGCTGTTAAGAAACAAACTCATCTTTACGTAAGTATATTTTATGTATGTAAAAATGAAAAATTAGGCATTTTTGTCTAACAGTACCTAAAAAGAGAGAGTTTCAATTATTTTTAATAAAATTACATTGCAATTTTAGTATTAAATAGAAAGTTACTTATTTTAATTACGTATAGTCTGAGTCTAAATTTGGAACATCAAACAGCCCATTGGGTAAATAATTAAATGGTAGAAATTGTTTTATAACAATTATCAATCTTTGATTATACATTAATCCAGTGCTTCTCAAAGTTTCGACATTTGCGATCCAAAATTCAGTCATAATTTTCATCGTGTCCCTCCCCTCCATTCAATAACAATGTATTTAAATCAATAATACACTGTGACATTAAAGCTATAATAGGAATTTAACTTCTTATAGCCGCAGACGTATAAATACGTCTTTCTGAAGTACGATATTTTCTGTGCACTGTTATCCATAAAATTATTCCTAAGACTTGGGAGGACCATTATAGTTTGCGCGAAATGTTTACTTATTTTAGAGGATTTGTTTATTTATTAATTTTCTCTTTCGCGCACTAACGTGGAAAATGGGGTTGTATGGGAGTGAATCGCATAACTTTGATGCAGCAGTTAATGAAATAATTGTAAACCATACAAACAATCAAGATGAGGGTTAGTTTTTGTATATAATTTTATATATGATAAGCCCATGGGGTCATTGGTAATTATTAATGTTATTCTTAATTTAGTACTTTTAATTTAAATATAAAATACATTGCGCCAGACTGATACATTTATAAGTGTATTACGTCATTGTAAATAAGAATTTTATTTTTTATTCTGCCATAATGTATTTTGTTGTTTACTTTCAGTAAAAAAGTAATTCTTTAAAAAATAATCTTTTGTTTTCGACTTTTCAATGTGCTCGTGCCCTTTTGTAGAGTTATCTTTCTCTCTTAGGGGAATGAGTCCCATAGTTTGAGAAACGCTGCATTAATCTGAATAGTTTTATAATTTCTATATGAATATCTTTCTTTTTAATTTGTTATATGTAAAAAAAATCTCCCCATCTTCTAACTTCTTTGAAGTATTTGTTATTTTTTATCTTAAATCGAATCTCAGACTCAGCACTAGTTCCAAAAATAGTACTTCGGGGCATATCTGTCGATAAAAATACCTCATAAATCATTCTTGTAGGGCCATTAGCTATCATCCTGCTCTAATGGCTAATTCCTTCTTCATGGAATTCGATGTGGATTTAATAGAATCATTACAGGACTCTTCCATTTTTTTTTCGTTTTCTTGATTCCCAGAAACTGTGCAAATAAGTTAAATGACAATTTGAATAATGTTTTTTGAGTTTTATTTGCATATTTTGCAGACTTAGACCAATAAATAAAATAACTGTTCTTTTAATTCAAAGGAAAATATGATGTATTTGATATTACTCTTTTTTTTCGAACTAAAAAAAACGTAACATTTAATTATTTTGATACTTACAAATTCATTTTGATGCTATGTACAGAGAAAATCGTTTAACACGAAACTGAGGAGACTGCGGTAGCTCAGTGGTCAAGGTGTCGGATCATGGCAGACATGTCACGAGTTCGAGCCCAGTACCACTAAAGACCCACCGTGTAGGGGGGCGATGTTTGTTAAATCTGTCAAAAGCTGAAATGTCCTCCCGTGGTGTGGTGTGGTAGATAGGAGAGCGGGGTGCCAGCTCAAGTGTCGTCCACGTCACTTGACCATGGTTCAAAATTATGTGGCCTGTCGCCCAAAGCTCTCGTGCAGCTGAACAGTGTGACTTTAATATTCACTCACTCACACGAAACTATGAGGACTGAAATATTTTTTTTCGTGTTAAAAGAATGTCATGTTAAAGAGTAATGCAAAAATTATTTTTTCAACAAAATTAAGTTTTTATATTTTGCATGGACATATTAACATAAACAAATGAAACAAAAATATTCTCAGGATTTTAATGAAATAAAATACAAAATTTTCTCAATGTTTTTGAAAAACAAAACATTTATTATTTTTTTAGAAAATAATCTGATTTTTTGTATTGATTTTTTGAGCATCAAATTGTCAATAGATTGTTCAATGTCCGGTTTTTTTTTTGTTGTTGTCATTAGTACGTGCATCTAAATAACTGAATATATCTTCACGATGTTCCTGATTTCAATTGTCGTGGGAACAGTAGCTGCCTTATTCTTCTTTTCATCGACTGAATCTCCATCAATTATATTTTTTGAGCCTTGAGAAAACTCCAAAATGTCTTTGTCAGGCATAATGAAAGCTGTGCACACATTATCATTATGTACTGCAACGAATTCTTCCGATGATACAGAAGAATAGTCCAATAACGTAAAAACGTTTTGGGACATTTCATAGAGTGAAGGAAATTTCATATTAAGCGATTTTTGTTTCGTGTTAAGAGAAAATGGATGCATAAAAATTTATCGTATTTGGAGGGACCGTAGTACTATTCCTTGTTAACCAATATTTCGTCTTAACCGTTTTGGCTTTAAACGTATATTTCACTCTACTATAAATGGTTTCAAATTATTTTTTTTATTTAGTGTGAAATATAGAAAGAAAAAAAAACACTCGTATATTTATTTTTATGTTGAGATCTTGTTAAATCATTTAATTATTCATCTTGTAAATACGTAGATAAAAAAGACAAACTCACATAAGCGAATGTTTGTTTTGCAATGCGAGTTTAAAAAAAAATAAATATAATAAGATGCAAAAACGAGAGACAAACTTCCGTTGCCATGAATTAAAAAAAGTACGCAGCTTCCGCCTTTTATAAATGGGTGGTAAATAGAGAAAACATTTATCTAGTACTAATTAAGAACCGGAAGTAAGGAATGAATAGGAGCATATTAAATAAAGGAATCGACAATGGGTTAACTTTTTTTTTCCTGCTATCTGACTATTTACATTATCACGTAAATGAAGAAGCGGAAAAAAATATTTTTTCATTACGTGTAATTTAAGAAAATAAAATAAGGTAATTGATAAAAACCATGTGTGTGTGTGTGTGTGTGATTCCCTTTTTGTCTTAAAAGAGAAAAAACACATTTATATCTTGAGTTAAAACGTCTGAATTAAAATCATTAGGCTTGTCTTTTGTTTATTTCTAATTTTACCATTAACGATATCATCTTTTTTTTGTTGATATAAGTCTAGGATCTTTAGTTTTATAGCACGCTAATGTCCTCTTCGGTCTTGAGAAAAATCTCAATTTTTAAATAATTGACTGTTAAGTTGTTAGCACACGGACTATGGAGTTGACTGAGGGTTAGCATAAATATCAAATCAGAAAACTATACATTCTCAACTTTAAGTTTGAGGTTGTATACTAATGCTCGTTGTTACGTGCCTGGTTTGTTATAGTTCAGCATTCAATGAGCAAGCCATGGAGGAGCTCTTCTCGAATATCAGTTTATAAATAATGCAATTTATGTAACTATTTATCTACAGGAGAGGTGCCAGTTTCAGAATAACAGTTAAATTGAATAACAAAAAGTGTATTCAATTTGTAAATCATAATTTACTGAAAAAAACTGTGAGATATTTTTTATTATGAGTCATATCATCAACATCTGCACAGGATCGCTACTTGGAATTAAGCGCACCACTACATACAATAACTCCTCAGCTTGCTTGGGTCATTGGTCTGTGTCTGGAAGAAGTTCCAGACAAATATTCTATAGCCGTCTTACAAAGACTGTTTTTACGCCTGGTGGCAAGTCAGGTGCATCACTTGACTACCACTTACGGAAATGACCGAATATTGTTCAGCTGAAAACATCAGATGTGGACACTAAAAAATGGTGATATGTTCGTTTCAGTGCTGAATCGAGATTGCTCAGACGAAGTGACTCTCGCCTAGTTATCATCTGGAAAGTACAGCACACTTTCATTTCTCCAACAAAAGAGAAATCGACAGATTTGGTGACAAAGAATTATCGTGTGTGGTGCATGATGTTGGACAGTTGAACAACACTGTACGTTTTTAATGCGAGTACATTCAACTAACAGTACTATAAGAATAAGATCCAGAAATACTATTTGAGTTTCTTCTGGGTGCTATGGGCCCGGACTATATTTTTATGAACGATAATTCACGGCGACACGTACTCAAATTGTTGATTAATTGCATTAAGGAACACATATTCGCCGTATGAATTGACTTTCGAGGTCTCCAGATCACAATTATATCGAATGTATTTGAGATGGTCTAGGAAATGTCACTTCTCAGCGTAGCTCCCCTCTCAGGACATCCCAGGAATTAAAAGTCTCACTTTTTGAAAATAGGGCTCTGTTGAAACAAGTACTTATTAACACCAGAAATAACAGTACAATTCCTCGTTATGAGGCTTGTGTAGCAGTAAGCAGTGGTCACACTGCATGCTAAATACACTTTTCCTGAGGTAAATGATTTATCGGTGATTCATGATTTCAAATTTTTTTTATATGACTTGTATCTTAATTAGCAATTAAAATCATTTTCATATTGTTATGTTGCTATATTCTTTCTCATATTGTAATATGACTGTATGTCAAATTTCGTAGCAAAACAGTGCATACTTCATCTGTTTTCCCAAATTTTATGTTTGTGACCTTAATTTTGGACATGAGTGTATATGCGTGTGTGTGTAAGGTTTTTTTTATGTTATACTAAACTGAGTTTAAAACTAATTATTAAGTACATTTCAATATATGAAACAGAAAATAGATGCCAGAACTCACGTATTTTAATAACCAAAAGGCAAATTTCTAAGTAATTAAAATCATGTGCTACGCAATGAAAACAATTGCCCTTGTAGACCATGCAACAATCAATTTCTCCACAACATCCACAATTGTCGCCCATCCCATACAGTGGTTAGCGACGCTGACTGTTGTTCCGTTGGGCCTGGGTTCGAATCCCAGAGAAGACACTGATGTTTGTAAATGTATAGTGCCTTCGCGACATTTGGATACTTTAAATAGCTATCGAACCCCAAATCCTCTCGTCAGATAGGTGGAAGCGGAAGAGAGGTGGGAGGCCCTGACCCCTACCAGGATGTTCTCCCTCAAAATTGGCGGGAAACCGAGTTAAATCGTTAAATCGCCTGTATGGTGCTCAAAGCTACGGATAACGACAAGCGTCACTTATCCATTTGCCATGATGAATTTCGTGGACCTTGATCTGTCCTTTGCCGATCAGGAGGCATTAATAACAGCAACATCAGTTTTAGATCAATTGTTTCTGTGTATTTCTGGCATTAAAGAAAAAGCAAAAGCAGGGATTTCTTTCAAAATCGTTTACGAAGAATGTTAAGGAATTATACATACGTTATAGTACTAAAGTTTTAAAGATATATATTAAATATTAATTATTGTTAAACACATTAAAATTCATACAATTTATATATATATATATATATATATATATATATTATATATATATATATATATAATGTACATTTACACAGTCGAACCTCTATATTGTGAATTTTTCTATACAGCGAATTTTTTCCTGGAACCTTGAACACTTCACGATTTTCTTCGTAAAATAACCTCTCTATAGCGAAGTGCATTTTCTATATAATGAACATTTTTCTTTCGTGATTCAATTTTTGTGTACTCGGATTTTTTAATGTACTTCTGTAAAAAAAAAATCAAATTATTCTCTCAGTTTATGGTGTTCATAGATCTTGAACTGGTTTTATTAGATCCTAACTTGCGGGGAGCAGTAGTTCTGGACGCTTCATCCAAAAAGTGCAACCTTTACCCCCATTGCCTAGTTCACTAGAAACATCTTCAATATCCTCTTTCACCCTCAGTTGAGTTGTCTTGTGTTCTAATTATAAAATAATGTATGTTTAATACTACGTGTATGCTTTAAATTATAAAATGTCCTTAAAATTCATTAATTTTAGTTTAAAATTATTTTCTTGATATTGAAAGAACAGTGAATTCTTCGACAATTTATTTTTTCTTGTTTTCCTTGCAGTTTTTCTTTCTTTCTTTTTTTGATGGGTAAGAAATATAAAATAAGCATATATTAACTTTAAAAAAAGGTGTGAATGATTACTTTTTTTAATATTTGTGTTTATGAATTTAAAATTGTTTTTGTGGTTTATAAAGTATACTAAAAGATGAATCTCGATATACGAATTTTCCATATAACAACCTTTTTCCCGGGATTTAGTGACTTCGATGCATAACGGTGGCTCTGTATTTATAGTTTTTTAAGTAAAGAAAAACTATAGTAAGAAGAAAAGATTAAAAGCAAAACATAATTTCATAAATGAAAGCATAGGAAAATAGTTCATAAATCTTACATCACCATATTATCCAAAGTGTGCATTATACACAAAATATGTACTCGACAATTTTCAGTATCTGGATAGGAGAACATATCTGGTTATTTATATTTTATTTTTAAAATGAAATAAATATTGAAAACATTTCTCAAAACCAGTATATGTTAAAAAAAATTCGAACACGATGAAAATGTCAACATATAGAATAAGATCACCTTAGTTTTAACTTTTTAAAAATGTTTCCTCTAGATAGTAACTCAGACATATATAATGCAATTTTTTAAATCTTATTTATATCTCCAAAATGCTATTTTGTGAAATTCTTATTCTTATTCCAGAGTGTTGGCAAAAATATTTAGAAGATTAGAGGAATAGAATAAATTACTTCTTACTTTTCTTTTTTCCACTTTTCCAGAAAGAGAACACTTTCATATAAAAAAGAAATTAAACCGATTTACATGTTTATGTGAGGATAGGATTTCCTTATTTTAGATCATTTCTCAATGCAACATTTTTTTTCCTCTGCATTCAAATATTTTAACTTTTTCATATTAAAATGTCATACCATTTACATGCTGTAGAAATATATTTCCTTTCACATCTGAGAACGGAATTTCGTTATAAATTTATATTTGAAGAAAAGTTTAATTTGATGTAGAATATTAACAAAATAATATACAACTTGTTTTTATTTAAACTATATAATTCAAATTTTCGGATAATGTGACCGTATGATCGGGCGATTGCATCTCTATTAACACTTCATCTTAAAATTTTTTTGATAAATATAGAATGAGAACGCAAACTTCTAAGTATTGGAAATGCCGAATGGGAAGGCGGGGGGCGTGGTTTGTGTCACGCTTACCTTGTACGCCAAATTTGGGGGGTTTACCTCGGCACATGTCGGTGGATTTTCATAATGCGACATCGACAGCGTCCATGTCATATGATTAAGTGGCATATTGAAGATCTCTAGAGTGCCTGGTTGGCTTGGGTGCTCCAGGGAAAATTAAATTTCTAGTACAAGTTTACATCTTTAAAGCTCAGGTGCTCCTGGTGTTGAAATTACATTGTATCAATTAGTATCCATAAGTATGATGTCACTCTAAAATATGATATCCGCTTCCTCTCTCGCTCTCTCTGGGAATGTAAATGTTCTATGACTGTAATGATAATTACCTATCTGCAGGCTTATTTAAAAAAGGAAGAAAAAAATATTGGAAATTATTGTTTTTAAAAATATATAACAATTCTATTTCACTTTTAGCTACCTTCGTCTTGAGCTGCACACGTAATACTACAGAAGAACATGATCTTAAAAAAGGAAATAATATCATGTTTTCCAAAATTCCTCAACTTGACAATCAATTATGGCCTATTTCGATGTATCGGTTACTAGAGTCATTAGCTCCATCATTGATAAAAGTCATTGATGCAACAGTCAGGTCATTGGTAGGAGTCCTGATGGCCCTAAAGAGTGATCAAACATTGGGACTTAGATACACGTTATATATGTCAATGCTCAAAGCCATGGTGGGAAATTTAGGAAAATGTTTGGCAGCTAAGGTGAGGTACTCATGACTTGAAGATGGTTCAAAATTAAAAGGTTCATGTTTAACTGATAGTCCTGTTTTCCAAAAAAAAGACGTTAATAAACAAATAATTCATCTATAACCATTTTAGTTTTATTTAAAAAAAAACCGTTTCTCTAGAGATGCTGGAAGGTTCTTGGTAACTGATTCTCAGTTAGGTGATAATGAAGATAGCTGATACCTAGACACTCTCTCTCACATTCTCCTAACCTCCACACCACATGCCGAGAAAATCATAAACTTATTTGAATTGCAAGTGAGAGATAATATTTAAAATCTCAGGTCTTCGCTTCTACTAATGCGGGTTTGTATCGTAAGGTTATCGTGATTTAAACAAATATCCGAAAGCGGGCTAAAGTGGGGCAATACAGTGTATTTCAAAAGTTCAAGAACAGCAAATTATTTTAACTTAAAAAATTTCACTATACTTCACGCCTGCATTAGATGTGGGTAAATAATAGCATAAATGTTTGTTTTTATTTTTGTTCCAGAATATGGAGCTTAATAATGGTATAAAAGTGCTATAAAATTATATAATTATTTCTTGTGCCAAATTGCTTCAAACTATAAAATGTCACGTTAGCAATGGGCTAAATTCACGTGGCGTCATAGTCACATGATAACTTCTGTCGCGTGTTTCCAGCTAAATTCATGTGACTTCATAGTTACATCATTACTGTAATCATGCGTTTCCAACCAATTAGTTCATGTGCTATTACCAACTTTTGTTTTTTGCAGAAACTTTCTTTTAAAAAGTATATATCTGTCAATGATAATAATGCCCATAGTTGAACAAAGTGGGCATAATCTAAATGTACACTTACAATGAAAGGTTTGTTTTGCTTTTAAATTTTAAAATTTATTTGAAACCTTTTTTGATATGTGAACATCTTTAACCAATCATCAAATTTTATAAATGTTATCCTAATTTTACAAGTAGGACAACAAGTACGTAAGTTTTTAATCAATGGAGAACACGTGATTGCTTTTATCATGTGACTATCATGGATTTAGTTCATTAGTTCATAAATTCACGTGGCGTCATAAGTATTCGTCAAATACAAACGAGTTTCCAGCTAATCAGTTCATGATTTTCGCTGTTGCTAACGTTTGCTCTTTGCAGAAACTTTCTTTTAAAAAGCACATATTTGTCGACTATAATAACGCATGTAAGTACGCAAAATATACTTGATTGTAAATCATATGAATAAAATTAGATTGTACTTTTTAAATTTTATAATCTCTTTGAGGAATTTCTGTTTATTATATTTGAGCATCTTAGCCGAATTATGAAATTTGAAACACTATCTAAATTTTACAAATAGAAAAAACAAGTTAGTTGGATGTCAGTTTTCGAACACGTGATTGCATTTATCATATGACCGTCACGAATCGGGACCATTGCGCATGCAAGCGAATTGTGAGTTTATAGGTAGTAGTATGTTGTTTTTGCTTTATTAAAATCTGGAAATAAAAATCTGGACTATCAGTGTGAAGCAAGCAACTGTTATTGTGTGCAGTTGCATTAAAACAATTGAAATGATTACGTAATTTCAAAAAAACGTAAAAAAAGTTTCTTATTACGTAATTTCAAAAAACGTAAAAAATGTTCTTATTACATAATTTCAAATAATGTAAATTACATAATTTCAAATAATGTAATCATGAATTATTATCGTACAAATGACACATAAGAAACCGAGTTGCCACTGGAAAATATTTTCTATCTCATATTGACAAGAACATTATCTAAACACAACAGTTAAAGAAGAAAAGACACTCTTTTTTTACATTTTTTCAAGAAAAATTTCTAAAAAAATATAGGAATATCGTATGTCTTAAAGAAATCAAAATCTTTATAAGAAAAAAAGGAATGTGTTTGTTATGTTTCGATAAGTAAAAACAATTTCCATTTTTAAGTGGGTTTTTTGATTCACTTCAGTTACTTTTTTCCCCTTATTTTCTATTCATGGAGAATACGGAGTGTTTTTCGAAGAAGTAGTGCATGAAAAACATTCTTCCTCCCCTCCCTATCATCCAATATGAAATGAAAAGCATTTAAATCATTCAAGTATTCCAAGAAAAAAAACTGTAACTTATACAAATATTTTGATTTAAAAGAATCCTTTGAGAGAAGTTGTTTTTATGACTACAAACTTCTGGAAGATTATTTTGCACTCCTGGGAAATAAATTCTGCTTGGTAAAAGTAATCGGCATAAGCCTCGATTGATCATTTTTTGCTATATTTCAAATAAGAGTGTTTGCTTATTTTTTCACTAGATTTGTTCCTCTGAATATATTTTTGAAAGAAATAATATCTCGATTGCATCTCAAATTTACTCAACAATCCATGCATTTGGAAAATTTAAAATGGTTGGGAAGTGATTTCTTCATATTACTTATTTAGTACTTGCAGTGTTTGGGAAAATGTGTATGTGTGTTCAGATTGTCTAGTTTTTCTTTGAAAATTACTAATATGTTCATTTGCTATAGAATTAAGCTTTTTAATTTTTTTCAGCACATCTCGAGACATATATGTCGTCGGTATTTTTCCTATCGAGTCTTGGTTTTGAGTCAATGAGATAATGAAAATGTATCATCTAGAAAATACATGTTAGATGACAAATTCGACACACTCATGTAGAGACAAAGTTCTTTCTTCGATGCATTGTAGAAGTATGTAAAGCGGGGTGCCGTTCTATGATCGTGGGTTCCAAAATGCCTGGATCCATCGTCAACATCTGCCATGCAGCGGCAATTGTGTGCATTTAATAAATAATTACTCAATCATCACAAATTAAAAAATAGTTTTTAATAGAACTATTTGAACTGAAACCATCTAAACTTAATTGGATATTTTTCTTAAATAATTTTTATTTAATCCTGTATCTACCGCATTATGATTTACTGCAGATTCTTAATGCAATATTTTTTTTAATCACTACATTGAAAATTAGGGATATACATAAACAAAACTTTCAATAAATAGTCGAATCGTTTTCAAAGGTCTTCATTACCATACAAAAAAAGGCTTCTTTTTGACATTAACTACTTTTTCGGAACAAAAAGGACAATCTTCGCAATCCGATCAAAATGTCAGCTGAAAACGCAATTTCTGCAATAAAAAAACTATTATCCTTCCCCGCTAAAATTCTCACCATAGAACTCTTGTTGCATATATCTTGGAAGAGTGTATTTAAAATGCCTGCTAAGTATCACCAGAGCATTCGCAGAGCATAAAAATGGTTATTCTATATAATTTAAAAGTGAGTAGTACTTATAAGTACCATCGGTAGATAAAGGGTTACGCACAAATGAAAATTAAATAGCAATATACTGCAATACCCCGAACTTCACGATACGTTGGACTGAAGAATTCGCGTAAGTCGTTTTATGATTTCTTCTCTCTCTCTCTCTCTCTCGTATATAAATACATTTAAATTACTTCTATTTGGGGCCAGGAAAGGAAAGAAAATAATAATGTAGAGATAAAAGAAAATGTTTAATATATAAAATCTTAAGTAGCGTAAATAAAAAATTCTCAAGTAGAAGTTATTTTGATGTAGAAAGATTTATAAATGGTGAGGTAGGTTCATAAAAAAAAGTTTGCCTGCGCAAATATTGTTTTTCCTCCCTTAAAACTTCCTCGTAACAGGCTAATATTTTTTTATTCCTTGTTTTACTATATATATATATATATATATATATATATATATATATATATATATATATATATATATATATATATATATATATATATATATATATATATATATATATATATATATATAAACCATGCTTATAGTGCCGAGTCTGTAATTTTTTTTAAAAAAATTGCAAGTTTGTTTTTAATTAAAAGGAGGCTTTTAATCAAATTCCTAAACATCATTCTATCTTCTAATTGCAATGGATCTAAATACTCAGACTTAATCAATGTCTTACTCCTGCATTTCTATGTGTTCTCAGCGCCTGATTGTGGGAATCCAGCAGTTCTTGAGCGTTATCACTATCCACTTCTAAATTTATTTACCCTGTCCCCCAAGATAAACAAATTCTTCAATCACCTTACCAATTTCACCACTTTTACCATTTTTTTTCTCAGACGAAACGCGAATCGACAGATTTGCAAATCGATTAAGTCGGGGTAGTGCAGGTCGAGGTATTACTGTATTTAATACACATACACCAGTATCCATCTATCTAGGAATTTTATATTTCCACTTGAACGAAACAACTGCTTGTCAAAAATATTATGTTTGCTCTAGGAAAAAGAATATATCAATTAAAACAGAGTCTGTGTAAGGGTAAAAGGTAAGTCGAGATTTGGGGGTAAGACATTAAGTCGGTCTCAATCGACCGGTAGAGTGCCATTTTGGGGTGACTACCTGAATGTTAGCAGTTAGTAATTATTTTCCGAAATACTCAAAATTGGTTGAAATTATGCAAAATAAGTCTTTTTTTTCTGGCTATAAATACGAGAACTAACTTCAGATGAAAATGTTTTATTTTTTAATGTATGTTCAATCGTTTGATAACAAATGCATGATTTGATATATTATTATATTTGTGGCTATTATTATTATGTTTGTGTATCTTGCGTTTTGCTTTAAACAAAGTTTTAAAAGTGTCAGTTTTTTTTAAATTTATTTATTTTAGTTATGTAGGTAAGTGCACATTCCGTATTTATTATTAAGTTATAATAAATAAAGTAGACTTTTTTTTACATCGCCACACCTGCACTCCTGTGTGGACTGCATCACTTTGAAAAAATTAGAAATAGCCCGTATCCTGGAAAAGTCTGCCCACCCTTGTTCTAGATAGATAAGTTGATTTACTTTTAGTGTATAAATTAACCTTTTCTCAATAAAATATGGGAGAGCATGAAAGTATTCTCTTAAAAAAAGATGTAAATAAGTCATGTCTTAAAAGGCAATCTGTTCTCAATCTTTTCTTCTAATTTTTCTATGGAATCAGTTCAGATGAATTTAAGATCAGAGAAAATACAATGATATTAAACTTACCGAAGGAAATTCACGATTTTTCATAACAAATAATAATAAACACGATTGATTTATTTGTTATACCAACAAAAATTTCGATATTTTTATGCGTAAAATTCCCCCTTGTTGGTTAAAAAAAGTTGAAGCTGCACCATATAAAAAAAAACGTCCGTTACACATTGATGTTCCAATAAGCCTTAATGCATTCTAATAAATTAATATTATTACATATTTGCAGATAGCGGACGTAGATAGATACACCACATCGTATGAAAGTAATATTTTATCCTAAGGAGATCTGATAGGACTTCCGGATACAAGGGATACCACATAGGCGTTCTGAAGAGGCGGGATAAACAAGTAAATAAAGCGATACCGTCTCTGTGTGGTGCTGTTTTTTTCACCATCTTTTCTCACTTGTAATAATCAGCGCCTACGGTTAGATCCGGAGCTGCGACAGGCACTTTCGGTACATTTCGATATTTTTTTTATTCGTTCGATAACTCTTTTTCAGATCCTTATCTCGTACCTGTGATAAGCTCTTTAGTCCAGGGGACGAGTAAAAATTAAGAAGTCGCAAGTTTAAGTCCTTATAACTCCAGGATTTATCTTTCATTCTTAAAAAAACGTTTGTTTTGAGTTTATTAGGCAGATCAATTGTTTGATTGATCATTATTGTCGCATTCAAAAGCAACGTGAGGCTTCCGGGTAATAGACCTGTTTTGGATGGCAGACCGCTTGGGTATTATACCCTTTTTTTAACACCTTTTTATAAGCTTCACTTATATGTAACGGAATCTTTGAACTCAATTTTTAACCACTTTAAAAGGTGAGATTAATACGAAATTTTGCTCACTTGTCTGGGACCGATGACAATGCAATAATTTCATAATTTTGTTCCATTGTCCTTATCAGGATCATCAGGATTAATGATTGCCCATTTTCATATCCCATCTCGCATCTGGCGAAAAATTCCAGATCCCATTTCTAAATTTGGTGACAAAAATATTAAGTTACAACTTGGTTCGATTAACTATTAAAGGTTGGTATTTAGATTTTTAAACTGTACTTTATTTTAATTAAAAATCGCTGTCAATGGCAAGGGTAACACTCGACCTTGCGCTCCCTTCTTCAGATTTTCATATCATGTTAATGTAAGGATTTTGAGCCTCAACAGATTCAACGTGCATTACTCTGCCCCGCATAGCTGTTA
Source organism: Trichonephila clavipes (assembly GCA_019973935.1). Classification (NCBI taxonomy): domain Eukaryota; kingdom Metazoa; phylum Arthropoda; class Arachnida; order Araneae; family Nephilidae; genus Trichonephila; species Trichonephila clavipes. The sequence goes on from BMAU01018568.1 coordinate 1,222,000, forward strand.
TTTTGGTAATTAGACTCGCGATAAAGCAACTTTATAGCTGTAACTTCACTACTATGTCCACTCAATTGAACAGTAAATTAAGGAGCATGTTACCTAATCCGGCAGCCAAATCACAGGTAAGCTGTCAAAAAATATTCCTTTGATATTGATCTTCACTTTTTATGCATTTGGATCTGCGAAAGCTTCAGGAACAGTAAGATATTAATCTTAAAAATAGCATATGCCATACTAATAATGCAAAAATAATGAATTTGTAGCACATTTGGTTTGATTTTAATTTACCTCGTATGAAACAAAAACGAGTAGCCGTGGTAACCTAGTGATCAAGGTCATGGACTTGGGGCTGATATATCTTGAGTTAGACCCTAGTGCCATAGAGGACCCACCGTGAAGAGGGGATGTCAACTCAGATGTAAATCTCCCTAACTCACTCACTGAAACAAAACAAAGGCTATTGTTAAAGATCCTTGTAATTTTGAGCCAGTGTTAGATGATGATCATAGCATTTGGGCTACCAATTCTTACAAAAATCTTCCACATCACAATAAAGGAAGAGCTTTAATCACTGAAAGATTTAAAGTGCATTAGCTTTCTTACAAGATATGCTTTTAATGAGATTAGGTTTCATAGTCATGACTTGACAACGTCAATCATATGTTCATGATTATAAAAAAAAATAATGCTCTATCACGATAAATAAAAGTTGAATTTTGTCAATGTTTACCATCAAATATATTTGAAAGAGAAATGTATTCAGATGGAACTAAATTATCCAATTGCAAACATTGAAATCCATTATAAATGAAACATAAAATCTAAAATAAAAGTATTTTTTAAAGTATACAACTACATGCAACAACCTTTTTTTTTTAAAAAAAAAGAAAGAAAATGTAGATATGGGATTTTTTGCTGTGGTTTTTAGATTTATTTAATACATTTCAAGAAACACAAGCTAGAATTAAGAAGAGAAAAAAAGAAATTATTACTACTAAAATCGGAAAAAAAAAAATTGGTAAACATTTAGAAAAAATTACATAAATGGGGTCCATTCTGTACAAAAAGTTTAAGAAAAAAAGTTTTCAATTTTTCAACTTGGATGTGGTATTTTCTACACATTTTTAAAATGGTTTTCAGGATGAGACATATTTTATTTTTTTTCAAAAATTAGAGCACTTTATCTTAGATATTACATGGAATTGCTTAAAAAAAAAGGTTATTATATTCACATAAGTGACTGTAAAGTTTGTAATAAAACAGTGATTGATCAATTTGAAAGTTAAAACACTTCTACTATTATACAAAGCATACAAAAAATTTCAGTTAACTATTTTCAAAACTTTTTGAGCAATCACTGTTCCCGTTGGAGCATTTTCAAAAAAACACCTTTGGAGTGAAAGGCATTTTAAAGTATGACATCTTGCTTAAAGTAATGGCATCTGATTGTACTAAAAGACCTGTAGTTTTTGTTCTAGTGAATGGGAAATAACAAATTTGGTATGTTTATAAATCTAATAAGATGACGTATAAAAGTGAATCTTAAGAAAGTTGTCAATTTTTGGCAAAATTTACTAATTTAGGGTAGTCAGATACCTTAACACAAGAAAGACTGAAACTTAGTTAATGCCTATATTGCCCAAAAGCAGTCAAAATGACTGCATTGTGAAATAATAGCTAGTGTGTAAATAAATTTGCTTAAAAATTATTATTATTATTTATATTATTTAAAGTAATATAACTGGTTATTAGTAAATATTAACATTATAGGAAATTTACTTCACTCAGATAACAAATGTACTCTAAAAAAGTCTAAGAAATTGGGCCATTATATACACCATTGTTTTTCTAATTGAAATTAAAAATCAGTCAAAACGACTTCCTTGGGCAATCTAGTGTTAATCGGTGAAAGAAAATTTCGTTAAATCATGAAATTCTTTAAATACAGGTTGTGAAATTGGGATCCGACTATATTTGAAAGAGAAATGCATTCAGATAGAACTACATTATCCAATTGCATAAATTAAAATCCATTAATAAAATAAAACATAAAACTGAAATAAAATTATTTAAAAAAAAAGAATATCTAACCAGATGTAAACAAAATCTGTGTAAGCCTATTGTTGTGAGCTGCTATCTACCTGCATGGCGCATTTCAAACTAAACAATGAAATCACAAAACCACAAACGAAGTTTTCATCAAGAATATTCCGAATAACGATTCTAATCATCAAACCAAACAATCCATCCATCACTTAATTCGTTCCAACCTTCATTTCGAATGTCCTCGCCATCGGAGAATGACAAGGTCTCAACCTGTTAATCTGCGTGCGGTGACGAGGCATTATTCCTGCTCTTACCCCCACGAAAGCTCCCGCGGCGAAGAAAAGCTACTAATCATGCCGTTCACTGTTTTCTAAGTAGTCGTTAATGAAGTTCTAAACGAGATGAATCCACATCCATGCATTGCGGGTCAAAAGTCAACCATATCCTACATCCAGCAGAGTGTGAAATAACCGCCGAAATCGAAAGACTAGAATGCGCCCGAGGCATAATTTAATTTTCTGAGCCGACGTTAATGAGGGGATATTGCGTGGGTCGTTATTTCTGCAGGAAATTTCATTAGATTTCCGGTCGCCAACGTCTCAAGGGGTTTCACTATCTTGGAAGAGTATGGAATTTTCCACCCGCTCTAATTTCCGGAAGTAAGTGTTTAGAAGAACTTTTAAGCAAACCTGCACGGGTTTGTTAACTTTGCAGATTAAAATATTTTTCCTTGTTTTCGTTAAGTTAGGTTTCATTATAGTTAACAAGTCAGGTATGTAATTGCTTATTAGTCGTTAATCTATAATTTTTCGTAGCTTGGTGATTTATATCGTCCTTTCTGAAGATATATTTCAGTATTGCTAAATCAGATTGTGTTCTAAAAATAGTAGCCCAAGGGTGGTAGAATGTTTTTGCTCGAGGGTCACATTGTAGAAGTGAAGAATATCATGAGGCTGTACCTTCTTAAAACGATTGCATTCATTAGATAAATTTGCACCTCAGAAAATATATTACAATTGAAATCAATAATAAAGATGGATTAAATAAAATATTCAAAGTTTTATTAAGTTCATTGGTTTTGCTAATTGCATATCATTTATAACTGTGCAAGTGCATTTAATATAAGAACAAATGTTAATGGCACACATGTACTCTATCACACTTTTCTACAATAATCGCTTTTACTGTGTTTCGTTATTTCTACTTTTTATAAGGGTTTCGTTTGCGCATACATGTGGACGTGAACGTTCTAACGGAGTGTTTCTAAAACATTCAATATTTGCGACCCATTTTTGAATCATAACTTTCATTTCGCCCCCTTCCCCTACAATAACAATGTGTTGAATGCAATAAAAAATAAAAATTAACTTTATGACGCTAAAGCTGCAAATTGGCTTTAATTATAAGACATACAAATTACAAGCTAAGTATTAAATTTAGTATATGACAAGCCCATGGGAAGCAATAGTAATTACTAAAATTGTTTTAATTTAAAATTGATAAATTAAATATTAAACAATTGTGCATTTATAATTATATTATATCAGTGTAAACGTGTATTAATTTTTTATTGTGTCAGACTGTAGTTAGTTTTGTTTTATTTCAGTTAATTTATACTTATCCTAAGTCTTTCTGTTTTGTTTTTACAATTTGCTCGCACCCTCCCATGTTGATATCACTCCAATTCGTAGGTAGACAAACGTATGCACGTCTATCTTCTCACGAACTGCGCAACGTAGACATTCGCCAAATGTAACAAAAGGTCGAGATTGATTCGAGGAGAGAATCTGTTTTTACCATCTATATTCCGATATTCCAATTAGTTAAAAAGATATTAATTAAAAGCCTTAAAACGCATAATTAGTGCCATTTTTCCTGCTAGGTGGCGAAGTTCAAAATCGTTGACCTGTTTTTTTTTCAGAAGTTTTTAAAGCGATTTAATTTTTTCTATGAGATTCAGACAAAACATAATTACAGAATCGGAAAGATCATTTATTTTGCCACAATACGGTATAATTTATTTTACAAAATAATTATATTTTCTATTTTTTTACGATTTTTTAAAAACGAGACAAAATTGATACGTTTTTATTAAAATGATTTCTAATTTGTTCCGCTCGCATTTTCTTTCGCGCTAACGAAAAACTTTTTACACTAAAAAAATTCATGCTTTTATTTCTTTTAGAATCCGTCATTTGAAAAATTAAATGTCCAAAACTGTTTTCTTACGATTTTCAAAAAAAAATACTCAAAATTTTATTTAAATACTTAATAACTCCTTTATTTATAAAAATAATATCCTGAAACTTTTTGTCCGTATGTAGAACGATATTATACGTAATATGTACACATATTGATAAAATATTTTAAAAATTATATTTTTTTTAAAAAAAAATGTGTTCTTCGTTTTTTGCCCTTCTTGTGTTTTGCGATAAATATTTAAACAATATTTTTTAAAAGTTTTTTGTTTAAAAATTACGGCTGTTTGAAATCGATATATGAAGTTTGAAGGCCTTAACTTAAAAAGGAAGCCCGAAAAAAAGTTTAACTTTAACAAAAATAACTCAATGCGAGATTGAATTTCTGTTCCTTTTATTTTAAGTCTTTTCATTGCTTTTCCCCGAAAGACCAGTAGCTTAGTTGTTTAACGCGCTACTTTCTAAACGATAGTTTCCGGATTCGAAGCTGGATCTTCTTGCGAGAAATATTTTAGTTTTGTTTTTTGTTTAAAAGCTACTGTTCACAATCGATGTGTTAAGTTTGAAGACACATTAACTTTTAACCTTTTACGTTTGATGAAAGATTACACTAGAAAAGTAAGTGTGCGACTATATATAAATATTGAATTGAATATGAAAAACTTTGTTTTTACCATTTTTTAAGAAATATTCAAAATTTAGATACTTAATAACTTCTTTATTTATAAAACTGATCTCACGAAACTTTTTTCCGTGTGTAGAATAATATTATCCGTAATGTGTACAAAGATTGAAAAAATCACTTAAAAATTACGGTTTTTTTAAAAAATTGTGTTTCTTGTTTTTTCCCCTTTTTGCTAGAAATATTTAAAAATTGTTTTTGTTACATTTTTTGTTTAAAAATTACCTTTGTTTTCAATTGATATATGGAGTTTGAAGACATTTACTTAAAAATGAAGTCCGAAAAAAAACTTTTTTGCCGCGTGTAGAACGATATTATCTGTAATCTGTACAAAGATTGATAAAATATCTTAAAAATTGCGGTTTAAAAAAAATTGTGTTTTTCGTTTTTTTTCGCTTTTGGCGTTTTGCGAGAAACATTTAAGCATTATTTTTTTAAAGTTTTTTCTTTCTCGAGCAACGCCACGCTAAGCGGAAGAGCTGGGGGGTGGGGTGGAAGTCATTTTGAAAAAGAGTATTAGAGAGGGGCTGATTTTGTGAAGGAAATGAAAAATTCATAAAAGTAGAGAAAGCCCGTGCAACCCCGGGCCATGCAGCTAGTTTTAAATATTATTTTATGTCAATTGTCACTAATAAAATGATCAAATTATCTTCAAACATAGGAAGTATGAGGCAATGCATCTGAGAGACGCCGCACACCTATTGGTGGAACTTTTTGAAATGCGCCTAGTGGAGAGTTATGGTACATATCTAAAGTTTTATTTGTTGAAAAATTACGACCATCGTTTATGTCGAACCATAAGAAACACCCCGTAATTACAGAATGACTCTACACAAAATCATTGTGTTATAAATGCACTCGTTTACAATGGTGTGTACACGATGTTCTCAGTTTTAAATTACCCTACATACTCTGTTTACTGGCATGTTGTACTGATTTCATTAACATACTGCGCCTTGTAATTGAAATTTTCTAGGTTTGATGGTGTGTAAAAACTTGTATTATTATGTTATGTTCACATTATAGTACACACACAATCTCCAATTTCGAGTTGATTTTAGATGCAGATATGTTTATTTGAGGGCACAAAAAATACAATTCACAATATAAATTTTTAAATTTATATGATATTCCTCAGGATCGCAGAGAAATGCAAACTATTTAAATATGAAAATTTTATCGGTTATATTACTGATAATTATATACGAAGTAAAACAGATTATGATTTTTTAAGACTTTTTTTTCATGTATACTTGAATGATACTTGATATAAAATGACGCGATTTCAGTACATATATTCAAATTGTTATGATAATCTTTGGGAACCGGAGAGAAAATGTGGCAGTTTTCCATTACAGTTCCGATAGTTTAATACGGATATTACACCATACATCTTCAAAACTGCTTAATATTACGTAATAAGAACTTCAGAAAAGTAATGTTATATCTTTATATTTTAATGATATTTGCTGAAGAATAATGGGGTTATTCTGTAAATTTCAAAAACCGTACATGTTTTATCTCAGGATCTGAGGAAATAAATGATATAATACTATACAACAATCGTTGTTAGTACTGAATGATGATTATCTAGTTTTTCAAAAGTATATTTCATATTCTTCGGTAACTTGAGACAGAATGTTGTATATTTTTATTTGAATACATACAAAGTAATGGTCAGACCTAATAGAATTAATAAATTTTAAAAATAACAGTAAGTATGATAATAAATTATTAATATGGACATGCGAATTAACTACTTTTTAAAAATAATATTTGATTATAATTTAAATATATCTTAAGTAAAATTCTAATTATATTTAAGTAAATTTGTTGTTGATGAAGTTTTAAATCCTGATTTGTTATAGTCGTTATATTACAGTACCTGGAAATTAATTATTTATTTGGTTTTTCTATAAAACGCTGCAATTTATGATGCTATTCATTGTGGAACCCCTCTCATTAGTTTTTTTAGTATGTATAATTAAAAGTTCATATTTATTTAATTCCTTCATACTGTAAGTGCAACGTGTTTTAACCTATAACAATGTAAACTTTTCGAAATAAGTTACTTGTTTATGATTATGAAAGGGTTTAAAGATGCTTGTAAGATATTTTCTTAAGTCATGTGTAACTTAGGAAATTTACCTTCCGCTAGGCGCGCTTCAAGAAGTTCCTTCCATAAGCGCGCAGCATCTCTTAGATCAATGCTTCTCAAACTTTCAATACTGGCGCCCCCCTTTTCAATCACAATTTTTATCGCGCCCCCCTTATACATAATAATTTACTGAATGCAATAATAATGCACTTTTACGATAAAGCAACGATATTTATTATAAACCGTACAAATTCATGACATAAGTATTAAATTTTGTATATGTTACTTTTAAGCAAAAAAAAGTTAAGTAATAGGATAATTACTAAGTTATTTTTCCTTTCTCTGATTTTTAAATTGGAACATATTACAAAATGCGGTGGTTGCTTAGAAGACAAAATATAGATATCAGCTAAATATAGAAAATGAACTCAGGGGGTCAATTAAAAACTCCTTTCAAAAACTTTGCTCTGTAAGGACAAGCCCATGGAAGTAGCTAATAATTATTAAACTTGTTCTTAATTTAGTATTAATTAATTAGTCATAAAATACTCTGTGCACCACTCATACATTAAAAGCAGTGTTTCTCAAACTTTCAATACTGGCGACCCAATTTTCAATCATAATTTTTGTCTCACCCCCCTGTACAACAATAATGTATTTACTGCAATAAAAATGCACTTTGAGAGAGAGACGCTAAATTTACAATACGATCTTAATTATAAACCGTACAAATTAATACGATAAGTATATTAAATTTTGTGTATATGTAACTTTTAAGTAATATATATTTTAAGAAAATTACTTAAAATATATATTACTTAGAATTATGTTATTTTTCTTTCTCTAATTTTTAAATTGGAACAGATCGCAAAATGATGCATTTAATTAAAGATTTATTTCCTTCAGTATTCATTTCTCAAGGTACAAATGTCATTAGAAAAATAGTCTAGTCAATGTCGCTCTCTATCATATCCATCACATCTGGCATTATAGGGTACGTTTGCGTGAGTCTGGGCAAACTATCGGACGTCTGCGCAAGACATGTAAAAATGCTTTTCCTCGTTCAATTCCAGTCAGTTTTGGTCGACTCGATACTCCTATAGCTACCGAATCTAGCTTGAATGTACATTTTTTAATTTCCACGTTAATTGTAATTCACGGTAATTAAGTATTTACGGCAGTAGATTAAAACAATATCATACATACATTTTTAAGTCGTAAGCAAACATTCGACCATAATAAAGAATCAACAAATACACAGACGAACGAGCATGGTTCCGAAAATTAAATCAAGGCGATCTTCTCAAAAATACTTAAATTTTGGATTTACCACTACTGAAGTAAATGATGGAATAAAAGCCCCAGCTCGATATGCGTTAAAACTTACAAATCTGTAGAACAACATGTGAAAGTTGTTTTTAAAACATGTAAAATCATTTAGCTATGTTGGCAAAGAATTTTAAAAAGTATTTTCTGGATGAGGACAGCTTGGTAGCAAGTTACGAGTGGATTAGGGATCTATTTCAAGATACTCCAGAAGGGCTCTCAACTTCCGAAGAAGAAATCTTCATAGATTTCACATCCAGTGAAAAATTAAAAGGCAATTTTGTAATAAATCGCGCTTTGAATTTGAGGTAGAGGTGGATGAGGAATTATCTGTACTGAAAACAAAAGCACTTCGTATACTATTACCATTTTCAACATCCTACCTTTTTCAAACCGGATTTTCTGCAGTGGATGCCTTGAAGACAAAATATAGATTTCAGCTAAATATAGAAAAATAACACTTTAAGTGTCAATTTCTGATATTAAACCTTCCTTTGAAAAACTTTCCTCTACAAGACAAGCCCGTGGAAGTCTCTAATAATTATTAAACTTATTCTTAATTTAGTAATAAGATTGGTAGCCGAGTGGTATAGGTATCGGACCGTGGCTTGCTTTGTCACGGGTTCGAGCCCAGTACCACTAAAGACCCGCCGTGTAGGGCAGCGATGCACGTTAAATCTGTCGAGCTGAAACGTCCTCCCGTTGGTGTGGTGTGGTAGTTAGGAGAGGGTGGTGCCAGCTCAGGTGTCGTCCACGTCACTTGACCATGGTTCAAAATTACGTGGTCCGTCGCCAAAAGCCCTCGTGTAGCTGAACAGTGTGACGTTAATATTCAATCAATCAATTAGTAATAAGATTGATTGATTGAATATTAACGTCGCACTGTTCAGCTGCACGAGGGCTTTTCACGACGGACCACGTAATTTTGAACCATCGTCAAGTGACGTGGATGACACCTGAGCTGGCACCCCTCTCTCCTAACTACCACACCACACCAACGGGAAAACGTTTCAACTCTCCACAGATTTAACGTGCATCGCTGCCCTACACGGCGGGTCTTTAGTGGTACTGGGCTCGAACTCGTGACAAGGCAAGCCACGATCCGATACCTATACCACTCGGCTACCGCGGCCAAATTCAGTAATAAGAAATTTATAAAATACCTTCTTCAGTACTGATACATCAAACGTATACTGGCTGAAACACCGACTCTTCGCACGAGTTTATTTTTTAAAAAAATAAAACATTATTCTTGATATAATAGCTGAACTGTAAGGAAAGTAAAACTGTGTGCACGACATTGTATACAAAAATGTAAAATGATTTTTTTAGATAAATGCTATAATTGTAAATAACTGTTTAAAAGAACTGTTATTTTAAACCTCACACAATTAGCATTTAGAATTATAATGTTAAATTACGAAAAAGAATATAAAATTCCGATGAAGAATAATTGTGTTACTTTTTAACATTTAAAGCGAGAAGACTTCAAAATGTTTTAACCCGGGAGCAGGCGCGTACTCGATACTAACATTAATGGTAGTGCGGGGGCACTCAGTCACCCCAATCATTTGTTTAGAATTATTTTTACTGTACACGATACAAATCGGAATTCTAGTGAATATTTTAAGTTATAGAAAGTATACTTACCTTCTTTCAAGGACTATTCAATTCTTTGATGTTTTGAGAAAGAATCCAATAAAACTGAACTAAAATGATTCAAAAGTACAAGACCATAATAAAGGACGCAAATCAGACACTTTTCAATTATCCTACAGAAATGTTAAACCAATCAATTCTTTTCCAAATATCGCAAAACTCAATTATTTACAATTTCCCTAAGCGAAAAGCAAACGCATAAAAGATGGGAGGGAACTAATATTGATAATAACCATACCATAAGATTGAAGGTCAATCAAATGATTAGCAAACGTACTATGCAGCCTGGCTGAAAAGTGAATCATGACTTCCTTTTCTTTTTCTACAACTAATGTACAGTATTTCAATAATAATTACAGTGGTGAATTGTTTATCTTCTTAGAATTTTTCTCAGGGTCTGGGTTTCGTTTTTTTCTTTTAACGAGTAATATTTTATGTTAAAACGTACTAAAAAAAAATCTCTCATTGAGGAAATACAGCAAATAAAACAAAATGTTTTTTTTTTCTTTAATTTGGTTTTGGGATCAAAGATAGCTATTTGATGACGGAAAAAAGCCAGATAATAAACATAAATTATGTCAGTGTTGTTGTGTGTATTTTTTTTATTATGGAAGAAAGCATTTTGTTTTACTTCTCTTTCCGGTTATTTTTTTTAAAAAAAAATCTTTAAATTTTCGATACGCTCGCGCCCCCCTTGTAGGGTCATCGCGCCCCCCCAGGGAGGCGCTCCCCACACTTTGAGAAACACTGTCTTAGATGCATCAGCTCATACTTACGTTTGAAAATGATTTAATCATTTTATTGGTAATATTTGACATTTAAACGCTATAGTATATCTACAATATTGACATAAGGGACAGTTTTTGCTACTGAAACTCTTAACTGTTTTATTATCTATCTAGCATATTAATTTTCTATCAGAATAATGGATTTTTACTGAAGTTATATATATAATAGGTAGATGTACCTATCTACCTGTAGCAACTAAGCATTTAATAACTGTTAGGAAAAATTATACAAAGCAAAGGAGCTATGACATGTTAAAAGAAAAGTGAAAAAAATAGGAATAGGGCCCAAAAAATATAAGAAAAAGGTAGGTTCACGTATGAGAATTCATACATGGAAAAAGTAATAAAAAAAAAGAAAGAAAATTGATTCCTTCATTGGTAACCATTTCAATGAACAAAACTATTTTTACGTCTAAAACTATAATAAAAATATACTTAATGCTAAAAGCAGTTTTTAAGAACAGATTATTTTGGCACAGACATGAATCTGTTAGATGTATGTGTATGTTACACACCTCGTAAATATTTAAAACACATAATCAGAAATTTCAATTTAAACTAAGCACACATCAAAAGGGTAGTTATAACTACTACCTATTTAAATTTTCGAGATATTTTGCTGAAGTCTTCATCAATCATCAAGTCACAAAAATTTTTCGCATTTTACTCAAGAAAGTTTTGATAGTCATGTTGTTGTTGTCGTGTGTTTATTACTGGGATACATACGAAAGACGCGAGATAGAAGAACAGAAACATATAACACAACCACAGAAGAATACAGATTTTATTACAAACGATGATCCCAGCATATAACAAGAAGATGTGTGCTGCTTTTCCTTTCGAGACGGGAATCCATTTCAGGCAAAAGACCGACTTCGTTCCTGTAGAAGATACAACAAAGTCTTACTCGTGATTCGGACCCGAACCCACTCGGTTACAAGCCGAGGGTCATAACCACCATACTGGCTGGGTGACTTTTATAGTCTTCTTTTCTTCATTTTCTTACAAGGGGGATATTACTTCCTCTTTAAAGTTTTTGGCTCTGCATCTTTTGAACAAGCACATCACCATATTTCTTTTAGCGCAGCCCTCCCCTAGATCCGAAAAAAGTTCCATTTTGGACACAGATTTTGATTTACTTTTCAAACACTAAATGCATTCATATAATTTTTATTTTATTTTTTTCATTTCCCCATAAAAGTGTATTTTAATTAATACGCAATTTAATTCAACAAAGAGCCAAAGTCATAACGTTACAGTCACTGCAAATATCCAAAGATGGGAGGTTAAAGTTTGACAGAGGTAGGCACTCTGGTCATTCCTCTAACAACTATTTCTTCAAGTCATAATGAACAGGCATGTGAATGTTCTTCTCAGGCCGTCTTCGCGTGGCATCTATCAGAGGCCACCTCAAATCTCAGCAGCAAAAACTTCATCGAAAGTTTCAAAATGTTTTCTTTTTCGAGTTATTTTAGTATAAAACTGAAAACTACACTCTATGTTACATAAAAACAGGAAAATTAACGAAATGACAGAAAGCCATTAAAAATTACGTTGGTAGGCACGTTGAATGTATCAGATTTAAGAGCCCTTGCCGCCTAAAGTATGAAACGGTCGACCACGTCCATAGTACTGAATCCTTGATCGAGTAGGCAACATACATATCCCACAAAAAATATTAACTGTAAGGCAACATAAATAGAAGAAGGAATGAGAGACGCGTTCCTGCTTACCTTGTGGCCGTGACACCAAAATTATTTTTACTATACATTTCAGAGATTCGCTCACCTAACGGAAGGTTAACCTGTTCGATCAGTGTTCCTCAAACTGTGGGGCGTGACACTCTGAGGGGGGACGAACATATTTAAAAGTCGAAAACGAAAGATTATTTTTTAAAGAAATTATTAATTGACTGAAAGTAAACAATTCTGACAAATAAAAAGTAAAATGCACATTTTCAAGGATATATTACACTTGTAAATGTATTTTATACTTAATTTAGCAATACTGTTAAGAACAAGTTTAGCAACTACCATTCACTCCATGGGATTGTCATACATAACATTTTTTGCAAACAATAACATTTATCTTGATAACTTGTACAGTTTATATTTAATCCCTTAATTGTCGCTTAAAAATTACGCGATTCGCTTCTAAATGGCAACCGTATTCCACGAAGGCGCACGGATATGATGTATGGGAGGGGTTAGGAATAAATCAGCAAATCCTCCGAAATAAGTAAATCTTTGGCAAACAATGGCACGGTCCTTTTATTTCATTCCAAAGATTTCGGAATACTTTTTTATGGATAGCAGTACACAGAAAATGCGGTACGTCAGAAGAACGTATATATACGTCCAGGGAAATTAACGTTTTAGCCGAGTGATGCATTTATTTACGATGATGACATTTAAGAGGCTAAATCGTATCGTAGTTTTAACGTCAAAGTATAGTGTTATTCCATTCAGTACATTGTTATTATATGAGGAAGCGCGTGAATATTATAATTGAATATTGGATCGTGTATATATTGAAACTTCTCTCAAAAAATATACTCTCTTTACAATGGAAATTAAAATATTGCCAGAATATAAGTTTGACCTATTTTCCAAACTCGCTCAGTGAAGATTTTTATTTTAAAATTGTGAACATTTCGATTAAGAAAGTACGCAATAAGAAGAATTGTATAAAACCTTTAATATATTTCGAAAAAAATAGAAAACAACGATTCATCATTCTTTTCGACAGTTACAGTTTAGTCGGAACACATGGAAGTTTTCGCATGAATAATTACATGTTTCCAAAATCACGCAATTTCTGCATAAGTAGACTATTCGTGTGGAGGATATTTATAGTAAAATAACCACAACAATATTACTGAATATTTTGTTCTATGAACTCTTAGAATAATCTCCCACTAAAAATTCAAAGAAAGTTTATAAGATTTAAAAATTTTCGTATCCTTTCATGAATTTTTAAAACATTTTGTGAGTTTATAAATGTTTAAGCAATTTTCTATAAGTATTGCATGAAAAGAAGTATTGAAAGTGCTCCATCGGATTTTTAAGTTTACAGTTTTGCTAGTAATATAAGAATTTCAATAATTTTACTACCGGGAGATATATACTAATATCGATTTGTTTAAATGTTATTAGAAAACATTAGGGACTTATGCGTTATCTTAGTGTTATTCATTGTTTAATGAGGTTTTTGGATCTATGGGCATTTGTTTTACACAATAGAAGATTACTGAAAAAAAGAGAGCATTTTTATTTTGTCCTACTTTTAAATAACCTTAGGTAATTCAAACAATTATTCATTAACAGATACTGATGGATTTTTTTGCGATCAATAGACTGAAGTACCATGCCCCAGTATTTATCAAATCTTCATAAAAAAATCCTAAAAATGTGAAAAAATTATAATAAATTAATACTAATTAAAATAACTACATATGTGCTTGCTTTTTTTAAAGCATAACGTTTTTAACCCCTTCTTAGTCGTTCTAAGGGGCTTGTCTTCTTTAGTTGAGTACTGGTGTCACAATGACGAGATACCCTAGTGATCTTTTTCTTTTCCCAAGGGGTTTACTGTCTTTTGTAAACACGTGTGTTACGACAACGGGGTACCCTAGTGATCCTTCTCTATTTTAATCCCTTTTTCTTGTCATTCAGTTTTACCTTTTCTTATTTTCACGTCTAGACTGCAGACAATTATTTTGAAATGTACCTGATTTGGCGCATCATAGCCTGAATTGGCTCTAGCACCAATAAACCCTACATGCACTCACTCACTCACATTTCTTAGTCGTATAAACTTGTTTTCTTCATTTTACGTTTATCATCTCTACTTAGTGGATCCTAAGAAAGAGAGAGAGAAAGAGAAAGTTTTATTTATACGTCGTAATGTAAAGCAACACAAGGGTTATTAATAACATACCTCTTAATTTTGAACACTTGTCAAGTGACGAGAACGACACCTGAGCCGGCACTACTCTTCTCTAACTACCACACAACACCAACGGGAGGAAATTCAGTTGCGATAGATTTTATATATATGTTCCAGTCTCTTCTTTTTGGCAGGTTTTCAGTGGAATTACTGTTCGAACCGTTGACTCTATGGCCACGAGTTCGTGATCATAACCACTAGCCATTGGTGGGTCTTATGTGACATCATCGCGTTGTTTTATTTAAAACAACTACTCGGCATCTAGTTGTAGGGAACAAAATTCCATTAAGGACGCTTAAATAAATTTGGCAGATTTTCTTTAAACCATCGTTAAATCCATCCCAAAATAAAGGCAAGAAATCCCTTCTTACATCCAAATTGAAACAGATAAAATGCGTTTACACGTTACATACAAGTCAAGACTCTAAGTACCTTGAGTTATAAACCGCCTATTTACACTGGAACCTAATTAATTTAAACTCTTTCCTCTCCGACAATTTTCTTTTTAAGACAGCATCTCCTCACTATTAAAGCTCCGAAGCGTGCACCAATCTTGTAAGACGCCATGCATTTGATGACTCGGATGTAATGGTTTTAGGTTAACTTCTGACGAATGACAACCATTTCAAATGAGCCCCCAGCGCCCCTCTGTGAAATGGGGCCCATTTTCATTTCAGTGGGGTTGATATCAATAGTAGCGGTGGCCTCGGCCAAAGCAAGTTCATTTAAACTAGAGTTCAGAAGGAGCAGGCTTTGCTCGTTTATGATGCCATTTATTAAGTGTAAGATCTCTCGTTGTAGAAACCATAGATTTTACCCAGAGGAAAGAAAATGGAAGCGCTCATTTCCTGGTGTATAATCGATGTCAGTTACTCTGTAACAAAGCATTAGTCTTCGATTGCCGATATTGCGAGCAGTGAATCAAATGTCAGTGGAATCGTTTTTTCCAACGTATTTTTGTGGTGTTCCTTAAGGGGAAATGGTTGAGATGATTCTGAAGTATCCGCTTAGAAAACAGTTTTGGACATTAAGAGAATGATTCTTTAGATATATATATTGGATGAGAGAAAGTGTACTATTCATTGTTGTTTATTGAGGGCATTTCAGCATATTGCCTGTATTTTCAGGAATTTGTAGTTCATGCATTGTCTTAGGACGAAGACTTGTAAAATGGTACAAACAGAAATAATATAATACGTTTGTAAACAAATTGAAAATTTTTAACAAATTTCGTATAATGCAGTATTATATTCAACATTCTCAGGGATTCTTCTAATTACTTAAATTTCCATTCAATATTAATGTTCTTAGAATTTTAAGGATTTGAAAACTGATATATGATAGTAAAATAATGCTTTTAAGATAATTTAGTGTGCTCTAAAAAGTTATTTGCTGAAAAAAAAGTATTTGCTTTCTTTTTGTCATCGTGTACATTTTATCATATTTTACAACAAAGAATTATGTAAATACTACTCAATTTTAAATTTCTTTGTACGTTTATATACATATTCAATGAAAAACAGATATTCAAACTTAAAGAAAAATAATCAGGGTAAATAACTCACCCGTAAATAAACAATGATTACTTACAGTGACAAAACGTGCATAAAAGGAGCACGAAAAAGAAAATAACTAGATGCGGCTCCGAATAATCATATCAAGCTGATGATTATTTTAATACAGTGCTTCTCAACCTTCCAATACTTGCGACCCAATGTTCAATCACAATTTCCATCACGCCCCTTCCCCTCCGTACAATAACCATGTATTGAATTCAATAGTATGAGACTTTGACGCTAAAGCTACAATATGACTTTAAACTCTTCGCCACCGGGGTTATATAAACGTCTCGCTCAGCCAGTACGTAAATTTTCCTGGACGTATATATACGTATTTCCAAATTATGTTCACTACTACCCATAAAATTATTCCGAAGGCTTTACATTGACCTTACTATTGTTTGTGTGTGAGATAGATTTTCTTATATATATATATATATATATATATATATATATATATATATATATATATAATCTCTTTCTCCCTACCCCAAAATACACCACATATGCGTGCATAAGTGCAAAACGGTGGCATTTGGGAGTGAATCGTGTAACTCTTAATCTGCAGTTAAGGGATTCATTATAAGCCATACAAATGATCCAGATAAGTGTTAATTTTTGCATATAATTTTATATATGACCGACCGGTGCGCGGTCACTGTTAATTATTAAACACTTGTTCTTAACTTAGTATTGTTAAGATAATTATAAAGTTCACTGTGCACAACTGATACATTTATAAGTATATTATATCTGTGTAAATGTTTTTTTTCATTATGCCAGAATGTATTTGTTTGTTTTACTTTAAAAAAATTAATAATTTTTTGAAATAATCTTTTGTTTTCGTCTTTTCAATATGCTGGCGCCCCCCTTCTAGAGTTATCAACCCCCCCAAAGGGGGCGCGCGCCATAGTTTGAGAAGTCTTGTGGATATATTAATTTTTAATCGATATTTTTATAAATATATGCACAAGCATCAATACAAATGCATATATATATATACATATATATATATGCATTTGTATTGATGCTTGTGCATATATTTATAAAAATATCGATTAAATTAATATATCCACAAGACTTTTTTTTTCTTCCTTGTGGAGAATTGAACTTATGTTGTTGTGGCTAATGCCACCTGTCTGAAGTAGTCAGAACGAGGCCTACGAAATTCATCATGGCAAGGGGCTAGAAGTGCGCCTAAGCCTTGAGCCCCATACAGGTGACAGTACGAATTATCTCGGCGAAATTCCCCGAAGGGACGATAGATTACTACACCACCTATCTCCACCTCTATTGAACTTATAATTTTTACAATGCTTTTACATAGAACTTAGCGTACAAATTTAGGAATGCAAGTTTGAATTTAAATAGTAAAAACGGACGCTCTGTTACTAGGAAAATGATTGATAATTAACAGAGATAAAGGAATTGGATGAAAAAGGGAGTATTTATCATATAAATTAAGAAGACGTAAATGAGTGTATTGTAACTACATAAAAAATTGTAAAGTTTGATTTTGCTCTCTTTCCTCTTTTTGAAATTTGTTGTGACAGATCAAAGATGCACGATGGTTAGTATAATTTATCTTGTGTTTCTTAGCCTTTACTTGCATGTGATCCGTAATTATTACATAATTTGATACTCTAGATAAAATAAAAATATTTTGCATAAATAATGTATATTTTTTAAAATAAATATATTATAAATTTATGTATTTAAACGTATGTAATTAATGTATATTTTTTAATGTTGTGTGTGTGTGTGTACAAGCTTTAAAATATCTTATTTCTTCATGAAATAAAATGTTCTTATTAAATCCTTAATCTGTGATATGCTGATCATTCACTGAAAATAATACACTTAGAAAGTAAAATCTAATCAGCGTAATTTAGAGAGATCAATTGTTGCTACATAAATCTTGATAAAGTTTTTCGTTTATATACTTTCATATAACTTAAGCAAATAATAAGCTTGTTTAGTTGATGTATTGGAAATTTAGGTTATAACATACTGGTAATCATTAAAATAGACCATCTCAGTTAAAATTAATAATAATATGTACATAATTTAAGTACTAAATGGAATCCCACGCCTATTTAGGTAGAATTAGTTGGAAACAGCAATTTGGAGCATAAGGTTCAAAGTGCAATTTATCGTCGAATATTATTTTTTTAATATTTAGTGTCACTTAGATTAGAATACACGTGTAAAATTGTTTTAAGTATATTATTGCAATAAAAAAAATTATTTAACCACTAAACTTCGGCAAAAATTTTCTCAGAATTACTTATTTTCAAAACATTTCTTCTTATGAAAAATTCTTCTGTAATGATAATATTTTTGCTTATATATATCTAAAACATCTACAGAGAGCCTGAACTGAGAGTTTTTTGAAAAATTCACGCTATTTTCAGTTATTACTGATTAATGAAATTATTGGAGCACTTTTGTAAAAAAATTCTCCACTCCTACGTATTAAAATAAGGATGCATTCACTTTTAATAAATATGTTTCAAAAATCCTAGATCAGGCTCTGTGCAGATATCTGAGCTATATGTAGATAAAATATTATTATAGAATCATTTTGCATGGAAAGGATAATGTTTTCAAAATAGTTCATTCTACGTTCATTTTTTGTAAAAATGTTGCATTTATATAATTTGTTTATGTAATAATATTTAAAAACATTTTTATACGTATATTCTAATTTAAGTCATACTAAATATTTGAAAAAATCGATATTCGCTTGTACTCTTTTGCAAAAATACGGTTCCAAACCTAGTCATGTACCTAAATGAATATAATACACTTCAATGCCAAAAGTTATTTATAAAAATTTATAAAACTTTTGCGCCAAAATATATTTATTATATGTAAATTACACTGGTAACTAGGGTGGTGGTGGCCTAGTGGTCAATGCCATTAAAACGTGGCTGGCATATCATGAGTTCGAGCCCATAGCCACTGAAGACTTGCTGTGTAGATGGAGCCACACTGCACATTAAATGTCTCAAGACTCAATGTCCTCCCAATGGTGTGACGTGGCACTTAGGAAAGGGGGTACGAGGTCTGGTGTCCTCCTCGTCGATTGAGTTGCAAAATTACAATGTAGTTGCCTCGGCAATAGCTAATACATTTCTTAATAGTGACATATTAATTATAACTGTATTTCACACTGGTGAATAATAGTTAGAATAGTACACGGCTGTTAAATGCTGATATCTTTTATGAAAAGCAAGAAAAAAATGTCAAAATTAAAGTTAAAAAAGTAATCATATTATTTTTCTGTTTGTAAGTGATTACATTATCATCATAGACAGACATATTTATTACAGAAAAAAAGAGTAGCGATTGTTTCAAAAGAGAAGAAACATTTATATATATATATATATATATATATATATATATATATATATAAATTCCAATTATTTTCATTATTTCTAAGTAACTCCCTTCTACTTTTATGTGGAACGACAAACGATGAGTTTGGCTTTTGATAACACCCCCGTGAAACACTTCCCCATTAAACCTTTCTCCAAATAATAGTTTTTGGGGTGTAAATGTCTGTATTTTATCCCCCTGGATGTCCCAGCAGAAGTAGAGCCCTTGAAGTCGTTTCAGAAATAACCATTGATTCCGAGAAATGATGAGAGGATCATTTACACTGGAGTTTTTATGCTTTTTTCGACAGCATCGTATATTAGATATTATTTCCTTTTCCGGTTTCTAATACAGTTCAAAGATATTAGTTTTATGTGACTCATCAACAAGTTTTCATAAATAGGATATTTTTTTTCAACAATTTTGCTGGATTTTATTAATTACTATTATCAGTGATTGAAAACTTATTTCGAGAACTTTTTTTTCATACGTACTAAATCTGATTTTCTGTTTGTTTTAAAACTTCCAATACTTGAAAAAATAAAACTTTGGGGAAACACTTAATTCTTTGGGAATTACGATTAAAAATTATTGACCCAAGTCTTAGGATTTCGCTTTTATTTATCATCTGCTCATGCCCGTTAGGGATGAATTACAGTACTTTGTTCATGAATATATCGTGTTTTCTATATTTAAATATCTGAACTCGCTAGTGGAATAAAATAATTAGATTTTGTTTGATTTGATAACAAAGGATTTGTATTTCTCTTTTTTTCTGCACCTTATTTACCACAGAATACACATAGCAATGAAAACACATGTGTAAAACACTAGTTGATGATTTAAAAAAAATTAAAATAAGTCTCCAAAATTACTTAAGGATTAATTAAAATACTTAATATTGTAGGGTGTAACTAAAATAGGTTGCCAAATAAAACATTTTTTTGTTAAAAAATTGTTACATTTAGCGTGGGTTGCAGATTTTATTTATCATTAGAAACAACATGTTTTTTTTCTATAATCAACACAGTTAAAAAAGGAAGTAAACAAAATATGTTCAAAATTATTTTTTTGCAATATATTACTGGTAATGAAAAGTAGACAATTATCACTTTTATGTTTTTAATTAATTAAAAAAAATATTTCTTAAAACTCAGAAATGTCGGAAAGTTTTGAAATAATTATTTTATTATTTTTTTTTTTACTTTGGAAACTGTATGATGTTCAGAATAAAAATTAAAGAAAATATCTGAAATGAGTCTTTATTTTTGAATGGATATTAAAGATTATCAATTGTGCTTATTAATTTGCTGTTAATTTTATTCCTGCTCTTTTTTTAAAAGCCAGAAGATCAAGAATAACATCTTAAAATATTTTCTTTAATTTAACTCTTTTAATCACTGAAGTTAAAAAAAACACTCCATGTATTTCTTTAAGGAATTTCTTTGGCTCGAAACAAATAAATACGTTTCAAGCTTCAAACAACTTCCCAACTTGGTATATTTTTGTTGTAAACTACTATTTTATTTTTACAAAATGTATGTTATTCACAGAAGTAATAAGAAAATACTCATTGAAGAATTAAAGAAATACTAAAATAATAAATTAATATTTTTCCATCAGGAAAAAAAACTGCTTGTGTTGTGTTTCGAGAAACATATTTTACACTTTTTTGTTATAAGATGTATTTGTAATTTGGTAACTGATATAACAGTAATCTACAAAAAATACAACAAATATATTTCTATTTCTTTTTAAATTCCCATTTAATCTCCTTGGCTTATAATTGTTATTGTGAAAATAATGTTCGAATTCAGTGATTTTTTTTCTTATAAGTTTTAAAAATAAAATCATTTAATTTGTTTTATGCATTTAATAACATTTCTTTTTCGTTTGTATTACCCTTTTGTGTAGTATTATTAAAAAATTGCACAACTCGAAGCTTTATCCAATTAATTTTCGTTTAAGCAAATCATTAATTCATAAAAAAATTGTAGTTGATTAATCTGGTTTTGAGTTGGAATGGAATAATTAAATGTTAGGAAATAAATAAAAATAAACATACAAATAAAAATATATGTATGTGCATGTACTTAAAAAAACAATAGTTATTCATTAGAAGTAGAATTTACAGCTATAAAAATAACTATAGTTGTGGACGAAAGCCAGTTTTACAGATTTTTAAAATAAAAGAAAAAAATCAAAAGTGTTCTTAAAACAAGTAATACTATTAAAATGGAATTCCTTTTAACATATATATATATGTTTTATACTGATTTTAGAATTAAATTTTTTTACTCGAGATATTTCGTGGTATATAATTCCCTTATTTCTAATTTATTCACAAGAAATTAACGAAATAATTTTTTCTTTAAATATACGAATCTTTCCAAATTGATAATTTCAGGTATTCTCATGAGATCTTTGAGAAATATGTTACACAATTGCAATCCCGAGATAATTGCTTATCGTTGATTACATATATACATTTTTCAAAACATTTAGATAATTTTTTTTCTTTTATTCCTTCAACGAAATTTTTAAAAACATATCATTTTATTAAGTTTAATGAATATATTAGATTTTGGTGGAGAAATAAGAGGAGATGCTTGATATTAATTTAAAAATGGTTCTGAATATTAATATTGTTTGTAGAATGTTTTAAATAATTAAATAAATTAAATATTTAACTATGCAAATAAGTGCTTGTTAATAAAATGTTTAAATTCAGAAATCAATATACATGCATTAAAAAGAATAACTGAAATATATTGCAAAATTGCAAAATATCTGCTAGATTTGATTATTTGTATTTAAAAAAAAAGGATAAACAGTCACAGAAAAACTTAAACCTTTTAAAAACGATTCACAATATTTTTGTTCGACTTATATGCATTGAAAAACTAGTTTTTTTTAATAAAAAATTTGAATTCAAATATATGATTTGAAACACAAACACATATAATTTTCAATTCACAAATATCGCTTTAAGATTGCATCGACGTTTTTAAAAATTTAAGAAGAAAACTAAAATTTATGATTGAGTATTACACTGGCTTATTATACATTAAACTTAAAGCAGTGCTTCCTCAACGTTCTTTACTTGCGACAAAATAAAAATGTATCGAATTTAATAATAATATACATTGTGACAGAAAGCTACAATACGACTTTAATTATAAGCCGTATACATTATCAAGGTAATCAATATAACCATATATTTATATTTATGGTTTTATGTCATGCCCAAAGTGTTACTTGTAATTATTAAAATTGGGCTTAATTAGTACCGGTAAATTAAATGTAAAATACATTGTGCGGTACTGATTCATTAACATGCGTAAAATATCAGTGTGAATGTGTATTTTATTATTTTTTTTAGTATCAGAATGCATTTTGCTTTGCTTCCCTTCAATAAATTAACATTTTGTAAGTAATATTTTTTTTTGTTTTCGACATTTCGATGTACTCGCACCCCTCTTGTAGTGTTATCACGCCCTCCTAAGAGGATGCAGTCTTAGTTTGAGAAACGATGACTTATAAAATTATTATATATTATTTTATACATTGAGGTACTTTGACGCATTTCAACTAAAACCAACTGGTACAATCTTCGAATTCCTGTAAAACTTAACTACTTAAAGTGAAATAACTTTAAACAATCCAACTAGTTGCCCAAGAATTAAATTTAAAGCCATAGTCTGGAAAGCCATTGAAGCATTTTTTGTACTCATTTTACATACTTTCTTTTCCCAAGTTCTCCATTTCTTGAGTTGCAATAAAGGAGGAAATTTATTCAAAACCAGTTTGTCACTGTGGTATAAAATGCACTATTTTAAGATAAAAAATGCAAATCCATTCCGTCAGATTTCATCTATCTCGATTTTTCTATTCTTTGGGGCCCTTTCTCGGCTAGGAAATTTGATATTTCACCTTTTTACGTCGATGCCGCAAAATGTATTCCGAAGAACTTTTTTTACGTCATCATTCCCGTGCTTCTGAGAGCCATAAACTTGGGGCATTGCTCGAGTTTCAAGAATCGGGGGTTACTAATGCCCACCTCCCACTTTTTTTTTCTTTTAGCTTCTTGAATAAAATAACGCGAAGAAAAGTTGTCAATTTGAAATTTATTGGTGGTGAAATGTGTTCTTTTTTTTTACTGTTCTGTTTTGCATAATAGACAGGAAAATGGGGTAACGGTATGTTTTCAAAATATTATAATTATGAGAAATTTATTTCTGAAATTGTCTCTGGAAAAAAGCTGAACACCACTGATTAACGTTGAGTTAACGGAATCATTATATTACACTAGAATGAATAGTTTGCCTATAATTATAAAACCTCTTAAGGTAGATCGTATGTTATTAACTTTTTTATTCTACTTGCCTGGAAGGTCGTGGTAGCCTTGTGGTCTAGGTAACGGATTTGTGGTTGGCGAGTCATGAGTTCGAGCACAGTACCGGTGAAGACCTGCTGTGTAGGGGAACGATGTACGTTAAATATGACGATGCTCATTCGTCCTTCCGTTGGTGGGGAAGTTATGAGAGCGGCGTGCCATCTTCGGTGAGGTCCTTGTCACTTCACTACGGCTCAAAAATTTCGAGATCCGTCGTCAAAAGCCCTCGAATAGCTGGCGTTCATATTCACTCTCTCATTCTACTTGCCTGGTGAATGTTTTAGCCCAGGGGTTATGGTCAAGAACTTTTGCCCGGATAGACAAATGTTCGAGCCATGCCCCTGAAGGCCAATTTGTAGAGAGTGCTAATGCACGTTAAATATCTATTGAAATTAAATATCCTTCTATTAGTGTGGTAGTTTGTAACAGGGAGTGTCAATTCAGGTTTCGTCCAGGTCACTTGTCGAAGTTCAAAATTACGATATATATCACCAATAATCCTATTGTTGACTTATAGTACAATAGTAATATAAATTTCGCTCTCTCTCCTAGCTGTTTATACAAATGAAACTTTTTAATAGAGTTTTCGTTACTGAAGTATATACGATGTTCTAATATTTTCAGAATGAAGTTGAAATGAATAAATGCTTTTAATTCAGTTTTGCTTCTCATACGTGAGGATGTTACGTTGTTAGAGAATTTAAGAAAACTGTTACAGAAACTAATTAAGCGAAGATCCATGGTTAACAACTTTTGTTTCTTGCGATAATGATTCATGTTCAGTCGATTATTACTCTTCAAATCATTTGAGAAACGAATATTTAATTCTAATAAAATTTGCTTTGCCTTCGATTTTCGGAAAAAAAAAGTTGTGCATTCTGAAAATATGCCAATTTAAAATTAACCAATGATAATTATCGTTTATTATTTGTTTCCCTTCATTATATAATCGTTAAACTTCCTATTTCTTACCTACGCCACGACTGTTATTTAAATACAATGATCAAATGTGTTAATGTTATGTAGGGCCTGCTTTATAAAGGTTAAATAATTCTGATTAATTTTATTTAAAAAATTGCATTCTTCTTTCCCAGTTATAAGCATGAATACCAAATATTTGCAATAAACAGGCTTCCTCAATCTTTACTAGATAAGTGAGAAAAAAAACTGGTGAAAAACTATGTGTCACTTTTGAATTTTTTTTTTATTGAAACATAATTTTGTAACTTGTTGTTGTACTGTGACAGTGATTCAAATAAATGGATTAGCAAATAGAAACACAAGTATACAGGAGTGTTGTAAGCCTTAAAACTATACCTAATAATTCATAAAACAATATGGTTGTTATTTGTATGCTTTGGAACCAAAACATTATTAAGACAATTCGTGAAAATAAGGAAAAATAATTTAATTCAATTTTTGCTGATTTTTTTAACAACATCAACGAAGCAAAATTCTTTGGTAGAATTTATATTTCTTTATTTCTTCTACCTTATTAAATTTATTGATAATTTTTGTATGGTAATGATAGTATACTCATTACAACGTCCTCAAATGTTGTAGTATTTTTCTTGTAGCACCACCTACTGGTCACCCTCGCTATAAAATGTGGAAAATTGAATTAAATTTAATCCAGGCTCGCAACGGAAGCAAAATAATGCCGGAATTCAATGTTACCCAGAATACCAGATCCAAATTGATACTTAAAATATTTCACATGCCACATAATCATACGTCAACGTGCCTACACTTATAGCATCCAGAAAATCTGTCGACTCCAGCCGAAGGTCGATCCTCAACTTTGGGCTTACGAGACGGGCACGTTTCCTCTAAGACACAGAGTCGACTGATCGCAAACTTGTTACCTTTATTTTTTTCTTTTGATTCGTGATTTTGAGAACTGGCGCCGGTTTCGGCGACTGCTGACAGTCTTAAAAACTGTTATTAAATAGTTTGCAAATCTTACACAAAGTTCACTTTATTTACAGAGCATTTTATTTGTAGTAAATTATTTTTTAATTTGTGTCTCACTTTATATACATAGAAATGTATATTATAGCAAAAGTTTAATAATTAAAAATTTTTACATTTTATAGCGAAATTTGTATAATTTTGTTTTTATGTAGCATTTAGAGAACAACACACACACACACACACACATATATATATATATATATCATTATGTTTTTTATTGTTTCATTTAATATATTAGTTTTTTCGAATGATACGCACAAGAAAATTAAAATTCATCAAAATAAAACGTCATGGATATTTTTTTTTATTTCTAACGGCTGATTATGAGCAGTTATTAAGAGAGTGCATCAATCTACCTAGTACATCACCGAACACTGGTATCTATTTTTATAGTGCGGCGACATATTGGCGAAGACCAATCTTCGCAGGTAATTTTGATGCCCAGTATCCTTCCTCCCTACAGGGAGGCGATGATACGAGCCGTTAAGATAATTTATAATTTTGTCTAAAGCACCCCTAAGTATCTCTTACAAGCCGTGTATAATCAAACGACATGGTCGCTGTCGATTTTCTGCATCACGAAATCCATCGACTTGGGCCGGGGTCGAACCCGCAACCTTGGGTATAAAAGGCCAGCGACAAACCAGCTAGCCAGCCGACGCCATGAACATATAATTGCTAATAAACATTTTCAGAACGAACTAAGCAATAGAAATCCATTGAATCAGGCAACAAATTTAATTCTGTGTATGCTGTTTCCTGTATATCATTAGTTACTAATGTCGAGAAAAACTACATTTGCTTTGCTTCCATCTACATAAAACTGAGATTTCCGTTATTATTGAAAATTCGATATTATTCGGAAATAGCACCTGGGATGAATTGATATCAACATGAAATGACACAAAAACTGAAAATTTTTATTTAAATTTTCTGATGACGGCTGGTGTTTACCATACGGGAATTTCTGTTGCTTTGAATATGTTAATTTTCCAAATATACGCAAAAAAGGATTCTCGGAAACACTTTGTAATGTACCAACTTCAGATGTATTATTATAAAAGAAAATCCAGACAAATTATTTCACAATAATAGAATTTGTCACGTATTGCCACATGTGTAAAATATTTCGATTGTTATTAAAAATATAATGAAAACTTACAACTTTTAAGGCTTAAGAGTGTTTATTAGCGTCGCACTTTGAGGCAACACTCTTAAGGGCTATTGGTGATGGATCTCGTGATATTGCGACTGAGGGAATATTAACATCACACACACTGTTCAGCTACACGAGGGCTTTTTGCGACAGACCACGTAATTTTGAACCATGATCAAGTGACGTGGACAACACCTGAGCAGACACCCCCTCTCTTAAACTACCACACCACACTAACGGTAGGACGTTTCTTTTCTTGACAGATTTAACGTGCATCGCTGCCCTTCACGGTGGGTCTTTAGTGGTACTGGGCTCAAACTCATGACATGCCTGCCATGATCCGATACCTTGAACACTGGGCTACCGCAGACCTCTCGTGATCTTGCACCTCGTTCAAATGACTTCAGATTCCGCCTAGTTCTTCCAGATTACGTCAAGATTACTTTAAATATTCGTCAAGTCAAAAGTCTTCTAGAGATGTCGAGGATAGTGAAAGATTGCTGGGAGACTCCAGGTCCACGTCAAGTGTGTTCTTCCTCAAAATTAGTGTGGATTGGAGCTAAAACATATTGTCCAGTATATGATGCTTAAACATGTGGCAAAAACGACTATATTCCAGACACTGGTCACGATGAAATTGTGGAAATGTATTTGGCACCATCGATCAAGTGACATTAAAAACAGCCGAAAACAAACACAGCCCCAACACGGCAATTTCATGATTAAAAACCTCAATAAATTTAATGTGCTACAACCTCTTACACGGTTGGTCTTAAAAAGCGTCCCAACAATCGAAATTACAACTCCTGTTCCGTAACGGAGAATATTAGGGTCCCCTGCAAAGTCAGATTTTGGGCCATAAGCCGGATATTACTAAGGGTTGCAAAGCCATAACATAAAATAGCCCTTAAGCCCTCTAGAATTCTTCCCCTCTTCTCCGATGAAGGGTTTGCGGGAGTGTACGTGACGCCAAAGTACGGCCCGACAAAAGCAACACTGGCTAAGAACTCGCCACCATGAGCATTTCATTTTCGGAACACGCACTAGAGAGGGAATGAGGCATAACCTCTAGTATTTTTAATTTGCATAAAACATTATTTAACATTTAAATGTAAAATAGAACAAAAAACACTGTATAATGCATACTTCAACAAAAACCGTTGCTTGTAAATATATATATTCAAATTCGAAAGTATATACAGAGAATACTTTTCAGAAATATATTTAATAGTTACATTTAATCTGCGGAGTGTAACGGAAGATAACACCCTTCTAGAATTTAAAATGACGCATTTTGCATACGTTTATTATCTTACCACAAAAATCTCATTTTAAGTTTCATCAAACTACCAAAGCACGCAAAATTCTATTTACAGCTTATAACACGTAGCATAAGATAAACCTTTTACACTCCTTCATTTTTTTCGGTATTTCGAAAACAAAATTCCAGAAAAGTTTCAGAAGAATACAGTGCACAGCTCGATAAATAACATATTCTCCTAAAATTTTATTGAAGATCCACAAGATTTGCATCTAAATTTTCTCTTTTGGAAGCAGTTTTGACGTTAAGCAAAAATAAAGAAGAATAAAAAAACATAAGGCGAAGAACTTTTAAGACCAGAATTTAATTTAGAAAATATATTCTGAAGTGTTCCGGGCGACGCTGGGAGGATTTTTCGATGGAAGTCGCTTTTGAAAATGCGCGTATTATTGGTAAACAAAAGCTAAATTGTATCGATAATAGCCATGGAAAGGTCCTATTCAGCGGTAATCGCATAAAAATAAAAAAATAAGTAAAAAGTTGCTGACGACTTATCCAATTTCAAGTCCAGGCTCTGACATATAAAGGACTCACAATCTTATTTTTGAAATTAACCTTTCAGCATTTCCCGATCTTTCAAAATTCCTTGAATATAAACTAAATTATTCTTGGGAAGGGAAACGTTAATTTCGATACATCAGAACTTTGAAATTCGCTTTTCTATTGGGAAAGTTCTTTTGGTTGCTGTTTTGGCTTAATCGCTTTCTGACAAAGATAATATTCGCCAATATAATCATTCTCGAATAACCTAGATTCCGTTTTTATAGTTCAGGTGTACAAAATAATAAATATTTCAGTTTGATAAAAATTCATTGTCTTAAAAATGATTCATCAATTCGTTGTATGGAGTTTAATTTGATGTAGTAAAGTAATACTTACTTCTCGACATGTATAAAGTAATTATACTGTAGTTGAAGTAACACGAAAATAAGTCTTTCATACATAATTCAGTATTTCAAAATAATTATGATTCAAAAAAAAGAGTTACATGTGTTAAAAACAAAAATAAAAATTTCATTTATTCGAAATATTTTATAACACTTTTTTTCCAAATGAATGCAATTTCGGTCATGATTTATTCATACAACACTAAATATTTATGACTTAAAATAATATTTTTTAGATAAAACATTTTTAAAATAATAAATAGAATTATCTCAGGTATAACCAGACTTTCTATTTTATAATGAGAAGGGAATAAATACATTTTAAGTATTACAAGAAGAAAAATTCCGAAACAATAATGATATTCTATACAAGTACATACATAATTTGACATGTCTTATATTAAGACATAGAATTTAGACACATCTAACATTTTCTTTAAATTTATAAGACTCCTGTTTTGAAATTTGCTCAAAAGTAATTTTAAGCTGATCATATTTTATTTCATGCGGATTGAGTGGGAAACTTTAGAGTAACTGAGATTTTACAAACGTAGTACTGTGAAATAACTCGAGGGTTGATGGCAACGAGCCTCATGATTTTGAACCATGATCATGTGACAAGGACGACACTTTAGCTATCCCTCTCTTCTTCAAACAGCCATGCAAAAGGGAGAACTTTCAGCAACGACAGATTCAACATGTCTAAGCCTCTCTACATGGCGGGTCTTCAGTAGCACTAGAACTAGAATTCACACACACACTTGTTAAGTACACAGTTATGTACAGCTCTAATTATTCTGTGTGTATCATTTTTTTTTGTTTTTGCTTCCTTTAGTGCAATCGATTATTTACGTATTTAATCGCAGCCATCGATTGAACTTGTAAACCGGACCTCTAGGCTGTCACAGACACATGAAAATTTTAAACTTAAAACTAAAGAAAAAAAGTAATACAAAAAAAAGTAAGTCATTTTCTACTTAGATAAAATTTTATTTTAGCTACTTTTTATTAAATAGTTAAAATTCATATAAATATGTATATGCATGTGACAAAATCCCAACATTTAAGTGGTAATTAATTTTTATTAATTATCTATTGTACTGTCATCCAAAACAATCGTGTATATAAAATTTCAGTTCAACTGAATGCTTTAAAACGTGAGAAAAAAATATATTTTTAAGTATTGACCCAAGTCGCTAAAAATGAAACCAACGTGGCTGTATCTGAAATTGATTGAATAATTAGTTTCAGTCAATTAATTTTAATTAAATTATCGTATTTTTACTCAAAGCAATAGTATATAGAAAATTGCAGGTCGAAAGAGTGCTTTAAAATGTGAGTAAAAAACCTTTTCATGTTTTGACATAAGTCACCAAAATGATCGCTAATTCGCCAAAAATGATGCCAACGTGTCTGTATTTGTCATTCTTTGAATAATTAGTTTTAATCAATTAATTTTTATTAATTGTAATTAAATTACTATATTGCCATACAAAATAATCTTGTATATAAAATTTCAGCTCAATTGAGCGCTTTAAAATGTATTTTATTAACGATTGAAAATTCCACGAAGATGTATGGATAAATAAATAGAGAGATTGTGTGAGAGCTATATAATATTAGGAATTGAATAAATATACTTAAAATGGTTAATTCTACACTTACAATTAAATATATTTATAATAAAGTAGTGAATTTACAAAAAAAAATATTTTTCTTACAACGTTGATTAAACAATGTAATGTTTTCATTATAATAAGTATGTTCTTAGTAATGAAAAATTGACGAGTTATGATTCG
Organism: Trichonephila clavipes; assembly: GCA_019973935.1. Taxonomy (NCBI): domain Eukaryota; kingdom Metazoa; phylum Arthropoda; class Arachnida; order Araneae; family Nephilidae; genus Trichonephila; species Trichonephila clavipes. The sequence continues at coordinate 1,253,212 of BMAU01018568.1, forward strand.
ATTGAGTAATTTGCAAGGCTGGCTGAAATACAATCATTTACCTAAAAAAGAAGAGCTTTTAACTCTCTAAAAGAGGGAACTTTAATACATGTTTAGCTTAATATATGTTTAGCCAAACAAAGGAAAACAAATCAATAAATATATCGTTTTCAAGAACATGGATTTCAGTTTATCATAAAGAATTCAGACGTTTCAAAACAATGCAGCGTGTATCATTACTGCCAGGTCGCGAACGGAACTACAAAAGTTAAAAAAAACTTTAAAAAGGAATTTATGCTCGATAATTTCAACGGCTTTCTCTAATCTGGGTAAGTTGAGAGAAATTCTCTCCGCTTTCGCCACCAATTTCAGCTTTTTTTCTTCCTATGAAAAAGAAAATTGCTCGGAATTTAGGTGACAGGACACTGTCGTAACTTAAAGAGATAAAGTAAAAGTTTTTCCATTGTTACAGTCTAAGCTGCTGGAACTGTTTCTTTAAGCTCCATAAGTAGTCAAAACGAAGTATTATAAGTAGTCCTACAAAATGGTCCAGGGAAAAACTCTTCTTATTATTTAAAAAGTTCTTGTACTCTATATTTTGGTCTTCAAACAAATAATTAATCAATATTTCGGCTCTGCTAAAATATTTTACATTTAAATTAATTTTAACTTTTTGGTACTTTTCCATTTCGCCGGCGCAAATCAAGGAGTCTTTAGTGGCGAAAACACACAATATACACATCAAAATGTTAATAAATGTTTTTCTCATTGGTTTTTCATCATTTTTTTATCTATTATGTAAAATATGGTGGTCAAAGACTAATATCTTGAAAGTCTGCACAACGTGTTTTTTCCGTGTTCTGCTGCTAGTCCTCGGCGTAGTAAGGAATTTCGGATAGTGGGTTGTCTCCTAAGGTGTCGTCCTCCTCTCTTGACCAAGATTCAAAACTGCGAGGTCCATCAGCAGGAGCCTTCGTGTTGCTTCGTAGAGAAATCTTATTAAATAATGATTAAATAAATAATATATCACCATATGTGTAATAAATGAATTGATCTCTCTATATAAAAAACGTTTTTTGCGATGCTGCAATAAATTTATTCATATATATGTGCTGTAGTTTGTAAAAATGTATCGTAAACGTTTCAATTTAACTAAAGAGGAGCTACAAAAACAAACTTTTTGAATAAAAGGAACATATTAAGGATATTTTAAAAAAAAGTTATTGGTTGAAAATTAGAACTACGTGATACATGTAAATTACAGTTTTTAGAATTTGAGCAGTTATATATATATATAATTTGTACAATATAGGCTGGTCCACCGCTAGGTCACTCCATTATTTAATAAGTTCACCCATGTGGAAAGACTCTCCCTGTCAAATTTAAAATATATTATTGCATATTTTACAAAAAAATAAATACATGGCGTACAACTATTAATTATTATTAATTTTCTTTCTCCAGTTTGAGCTCTCCTTGCAAAGTTTTGTATAGATAATATAGTATATAATATAGCAAAGTTGTATATATAACATATTTTACAAAAGAGTAAATGCATGGTGCACATTAATTAATTATTATTAATTTTCTTTCTTGAGTTTAAACTCTCCTTGCAAAGTTGTTAATTTTTTCTTTGTAAGATTAATTTATTCACATTAATCTTATAAGCTTTCACTCTTCCTTTATTTTTCAAAAAAAAAATTCAAAATTGGCTCCATTATTAACTGATGATTTTTTCAGAAACTAAACATGTTTTTATCACTAAATAAAAGAGCATTGCCAATTGGGTACAAACAGAGTATTATAATATTTTGTTTTTCTTCCGAAAGTTTTGATTCTCGAAATAAATTGTTAATAATGTAGGGTGTTCGAAAAGTATGGCTGTACAGTTGAAAATGGAATACAAATAAAGCCTTTTTATAATCATGGCTTTTTACCTTTCATATAAAGAAGAATACGGTTTGTGTTCAATGAAAAGCAAAATCACATGGCATAATGTCTAAGATCTGTAATGTTCAAAAGAGTATTTAAGAAAATTACTAATTTTTATTGAAAGTAAAGAAACAAAATGCATTCTATCATAACAGAAAATAAAATACACATTTACACTAATATAATGCACCTATAAATGTATCGGTACTGCACAATGTATTTTATAATTAATTTAACAATACTAAGTTAAGAACGAGTTTTAAAAATTACCTGTGACGTCATGGGCTTGTTATACAAAAATTGAATACAGAGATTTACACTTATTTTGATAATTTGTGTGGTTTAAAATTAATCCCTTAACTGCCGGTTAAAAGCTACGCAAATCCTTACACAATACCACTGTTTTCCACGTAGGCGTACGTATGTGATATACTGGGGAGAGGGAGGGAAGAAAAAGAATAAATAAGCAAATCCTCTGAAATAAGTAAATCCCTTGCATACACCGTCAAGGTTTTTTTATTTCACTCCAAATCCTTTCAAATAATTTCATGGATATCAGTGCACAGAAAAGATCATACTTCGGAAAGACGTATATATACATCCGACGCCATTATCATTTTGTTTGAGCGAGACGTTTATATACGTCAGTGACATTTAAGAAGTTTAAGTCGTGTTGCATCTTTATGGTCAAAGTATAGTGTTATTGAATTGAATAGATTGTTAATGTATGGAAGAGAGTGCGATGAAAATTATGATTGGATATTGGGGTTGCAAATATTGAAAGTTTGAGAAGCACTGCTTTGCCGAATTTAATTCTGCTGTACATGCACAGCGTAAATGACGCATCACCCCACTGGAGTTTGGCAATGTCAGAAAGGTTCTATACGAAACTTCTCAGAGCGATGGAAGGGAGCTCCAATACCGTGATCATCTAGTTTAGGGATTCTCAACCTTTTTTCCCGACGGGCTATATACACATAACAGGTATTTCACGCACCCCGCATACACATGACATGCATTTCACGCGGTCCAAAACTTTCGGATAATGGAAAAAAAAGCACTATAAGATCAAAACAGTATTGGACAAAGCAAAATTGATCAAAATATTGCAACACATTTTTTGGGCTTTTATCTTAATACTACATTAACTTTTCTATCAAAAACACACACAAACATTTTATTTCATGCATTTTTTTCTGAGTAATAGGATAGTTTCCATTTCCTTTCATCTATAACCAAGCATCTTGCTTATATTCTACTATTAAAAGAACAAATTAATACAGGGCTTCTCAAATTTTTAATATTTACGACCCAATATTTAATCATGATTATTTTCTCATAGCCCCCCCCTCTTTTCCATACAATAACAATGCATTGAATCCAATAATAACATACTTTGACGCTAAAGCTACAATATGACATTAACCTCTAAATTGCCACCGGCGTATATAAAAGTCTCAATCACCCAACTCATTAAATACCCCAGGCGCTTATATACGTCTTTCAGAAGTACAATCTTTTCTGTGCAATAAGTAAAAAATATAATAATAAATTTAAAAAAAATAGTAGTTTGATATCTTCTTTATGGGATATTAAAGAAAATACATCGTAATTGAATATTTGTGCTTGTTTAGTTGTATTTAATATTGGAAACGTAGTTATACTTTTTTTTTGACACCAGATATACTACATATGTTTTATAAGAAATTTTGTGCGTTGAAAGTAATTTTAAATTGTTATACTGATAATAATTTTTAAACAGTGTAAATCCCGTGTATTAAAATCATTGGATCACCCAACTGAGTTCCCAATAATGCATTTTTGTTTCATTTTACTTGACTACATCTAATCAAAGTTTTTCTAGAAAACGATGTTTTAGTAAAAAAATAATATCATAAGAGAGGACGACTAAAAATATTTTTATCAATATAAATAATGACATCCAATACAATTTCAAAAACAAAAATACATATTTTGTGTACAACCAATCTTCATTTCAGATAATAGCTCACGCTTATACTCCGTACTTCTTTTAAACTGAATATCCCTGAGTGAATTTCTCTCTCTCTCTCTTTCCTTTAAAATATAAAGTAATAAAGAGCAATCGAGAAACCAAAGCTAAAAGATACCCGATCGTTTTTATTTTTATTCAATTTATTATACACAAAAAAATTGACTCTAAATTTTCCCCCTGATCACAGTGTTATCTGAACATTTCGTATCTCAAGAAGCAGAAAAGAATTTAAGGCCTGGTTTGTGGTGCATTAGTGGATTGGCTGGGCCCAGAGAGGACGCTTTCTGATTGGTGGAATTGGTTGACACGTACTTCTCCAAGCCTTTTCTTAAAGGATTGCAGATATAATTGAAAAGATTGATTTTTTGCTGAAAGCTTTTCCACTGATAGGGGAGTTTAGAACATATTTTCTTGTGTTGTTGTTGCTTTATGTGAAAGTATAGGTCTGCGCGATCTTATGTCGATTACGATATTCGATAGCCTCAGGAGATGGTCAAAAGAATAAAATAAAAAAAAATCTTACTATTTTTACCTTTATGAAAAGTGAAACTTTTTTCCAATACATTGATTTGGAAAAAAAGTTGAAGCAATAAAAACAAGTGTAAGATCATTACGTTTAGATAAATAGCCAAAAAAATAGCATGTTTTTTTTATTTCAATAGGTATCTTTTAAGTATTAAAGAATTTTAAAAGCTTTATACTTAATTCATTGATACAAACTGATTAATAAACGTCAAAAAGAGATAAAAGAGCTTATTTTACGTTAGATTGATGAATTGCGTTTTTAACAGAAAAAATAATAGCTCTCGTATAATTTAAGATTATTAAATCAATGCGTGATGGGATTTTTTTAAAATTAATAATTAAAAAAAATGTACCTAAAAGAGTAATATTAAAACAGAAATGAAAATGTTCTATGCATCGACATCAATTAAACCTAGTTTATTGAAAAACAAAGTAAAAATGTTGGACAGCACATTTTAATTTTGTAAATATTAGCATATCAATTGTACTACTCAAGTAAACGAAAATTTAATTCCAAGTAACTAGTGTTATTTGAAATAATTGTCATTATTAATCATAAGCATTTTTATAATTTGAAATGATTATTTACACAAATATAGATTGTGACAATAATTAAATAAGCGCAATATCGCACAGATAAATAACAAGCACATCATAATTAAATGGACAATGTTTACATAATTTTCTATATAAAGGAACCAGTACTATCTATGTTTTCAGATATTGTCCTTGCGTATACTATTTACTTTAACGTCATAGTCACCAATATGAAGAACATCATATGTGGATGAGTTAAGATAGTGTTATATATATATATATATATATATTTATATATATATACCCCACTGCAAGATTGGAACCAAATCAAAAACCAGAGATGGGGAACAACTTCTTTAGATCTTAGATATTAAAAATGGTGAAGTTATTATGTATAACGGAAGAACAAACAGATAGGAGAAGCACTTTTCAACTTAAAAAAACACATATAGTCTAAGAAACCATTGGACAGCCCAAAAAATTCTAAATTTTAAACGGGTGAAATCAGTCAAAATAAGAGTTTTCAAGATATTCAGATTATCTTCCTCAAAACTAATGTGTTCGTAGCCGGAGTGTAGCGAGTTCAAATCCTGGTGCCACTAGATACCCACCGTGTAGAGTCTGATCCAAGTTAAATCTAATGACCCTCAATGTTGTGGTAGTTTCAACAGAGGATACCAAATCAAAAGTCATCCTTATCACTTGGTCAATGTTCAAAATCACGAGGCCCGTCACCAATAGCTCCCGTGTTACTTTTGTTAGAGTCCAACTATGGAGGCCGCTATGAAAGTGCGGCTATATAAAGATGTAGTCATACGTCCACATACAACGTTACCGAGTATTAGCGTTTGTTGATAGTATATTTAAAAGTGTTTAAATTCTTGTTACCCTTGTAAAGAAGGGTGGAAGTCAATGCTTTGAGTATTGAGTCATTCCATCATGATCAAAATACGAGTTTACCAAGTATGAGTGCTGGACTCGAGCGAGTCCACAGCACATCAGAAGTGGGATGACTCACTACTTAAACTATTAACTTCCCCACTCCTTTGCAAACGTAAAAAAGACTTCTTTAAACACTTTTAACTATATCATCATCAAACGCTCATACTCGGTAACAATGTCTATGGGCATATCACTACATCTTTATATAGCCGCGCTTTCATAATGCCCTCTGTAGTCGGACTCTAACACTTGATAGTGGGAAGTTAATAAAACTCTCACTATCACACACTGAGCAAAAGAGTGGGATCTTTAAAATTATTGAGGTATTTAAATTTTCCAATTAGTATTAATAGATTATATTTCAATCCAAATTGTGTGTGTGTACGTTTTACTTTTTATTAAAATAAATGCGATTGTATACTTTGTATTTAATAATTTAATATTTTATCTAAGTGCCAGCCGCTCAGCCAGTATGGTGAATATAACCCTCGGCTTGTAACCGAGCAGGTTCGGGTATGGTAAGGCATGGATGTAATTTCTTCGGGAAAATAAGTCGCACTTTTTTTTCGCCTGTAATGGATCCCCGTCTCGAATGGAAAGTAGCGCATGTCTTCTGTTATATGCTGAGATCATCATTTATAATAAATGTCTATATTCTTCTGCTTTGCATTGTATGTTTATGTTCTTCCACGTATTTTACATGTATCCCAGGATAAAGACACGTGACGACAACAACAAGCTAAGTGAAATAAAGCATCTTCCGTATTTTCTTGTTTTTTAAAGAAAAATACTTGTCACTCGTGATGATTTATTAAATGCAAATTAAAACAAAAGAGATGAGGTTAAAGAATTTTTTGGGGGGCTATAATCATTCAATTTTTCCCCAATGACCAGGATAAGTCACCATCTGGTATAATGGCACCGATGGTAATAAGATAATAATAAAGGTATAAAGGTGTGCGTGTGTGTATGGGGTATAAAGGTACGGCACCGATGCTGACATCGGTGCCGTACGGCCTGGGTTCGAATCCTGAGTAAGACATGAATGTTTGTATTCTGATCCTTTGTGACTTTAATTTCCTTCATTTATGATGTGTGCTTCGTGCTTACTTCTGTAAGCCCTTGTGTGATGCTTTGTGGTGCACGGAGTTTATAAATGATTTCAATAAGAAAAAAATGACTGCAGTAGCTTAGTAGTCATGGTCACGAGCTCGTGTCCAGCGAGTCATTAATTCATGTCCTGGTCAATGAAGACATGCTGTGTAAAGAGGTCTATGCACGTTTGATATGTCGCGGCTGAAAATTCTCCGGTTGGCATGTTGTGGTTGTTTATAAAATAGAATGCACCAATGAAGCATCCCCCTCACTTGTCCTTGGCTTAGAATTACGAGATTCATCACCAGTAGCCTTCGTGTTGCTTAAAAATGTAACGCTACTAACAATCATCCACTTTAGTTTTTTCTCAAATGCTGTAATACCTAATTATTAAAAGGGCTAAATAAACGGTCTTAAAATAATCAGAATAACTGAAATACTTTAATTATTTGGAGAGAAGCCACAAAATTTTACTTTATAATATATTTCAAGCGAAAAGTTACTCTAATTAATTTTTGTATTGGTTATCGTCTCATTTGTACTTATACAAGAACCATTGATGGCGGACACTGTAAATTTTAACCGTAAGCTATGAAAGTAGCAAAACTTTATTTCTGAGGTACGTAAACGAAGAGCATTTTTGAACCCGCACCCAACTCTCCAAACTTCTGCACGACGTGAACATGAAGTTTTTGTACTCAACAGCTTTCATACTCATCAGTCCATCTACATAAAGAGTCTAATGTGACACATAGTTTCAAATTCCTGGCTTGATAAAAACAATGACGTCCACGACATTATTGCAATGATCACTCTGTGATAGCGGTTGCCATTTCGGTGTAGTGGTTAGCGACGTTGACTGTTGTGGGTTCGAATCCCGAAGACGGCATCAATGTTTGTTAACGTATAGTGTCCTTATGACATGGGGGTACTCTAAATAGCCGTCGAGCTGCAAATCCTCTCGTGATGCTTGTGGAAGAGGAAGAGAGATGGGAGGCCTGGCTTCCCCCAAGGTGTTCTCCCTCAAAATTGAGGTGGAACCGAACAAAATCTTACTTTCACATGTATCGTGCTCAAGGCAACGGCTAACGACAGACGTACATCTAGCGCTTTCCCTTGATGAATTCCGTGGGCCTTGATCTAGCCTTTGCCGATCGGGTGGCATTAGTAGCAACAGCATGTTCCATAAAGAAATTATTAAAATTTCGTATTAATGAAATACAAACTGGAATGATAAATGTTCCCGTTTTGCAACATTTTCTGTCACAGTCAAGATCAGGTGGAATAAGAAGCAACCGCAACTCAGTGATAGCATCTGAGGAAGATGCCGTAAAATCCAGCGTATAACGCGCATTTTAAACACAAAAAATAAGATCAAAATTCAAGGTGGCGTGTTATACGCCATGTATAAAAATGAGAGCTCTAAAAATAAGAAAAAGAAATAACATTCCTTATGAACTTAGAGGGTTGTTATTCTAGAAATATACTATTTTTTCTAAAGCGTTTGGGATAGTACCTTGAATAAAGGACTTCAAAAAATGTCAGGATTGCATATGTTTATTTTTAGATTCTTTGTAAAAAGCAGGTGCGCTTTATACGGCGAATATACCTAAAAAAACCAAAAATGCCTTTTGAAATTAAAGGTGTGTGCTATACGCAGGTTCTTGTTATACGCCGGATTTTATGGTATTCTAAATGGACACAATTATATAAACAATACGTGTTTCAATATCTTCCTATGAACATTTTTTTCTTCTTGTTAATGTCCATCTGAAAGTTAGTGAACTCATAATGGAAAAAAAAAAAACATTTTGTAAATTTTCAATTCAAAGTATATGAGAGAAACTAAATAAAAAAAAACATATATTGCTGTATAAATTTTTTTTTCGCAAATTCGTTTTCTTCCGGATAGCGTTTTAAAAAACGAAAAACAATGGAACATCAGTACATGACAGACTTCAGTTTTAACAAACATATTGTCTGCAAAAATTTCTAGTTTTACGAATTATTTAATCACACTAATTTCCTACTCACGCTCTCGCAAGAAGCATAAAAGAGAGTTGCAAAATTAAAAAAATAAATAAATAAATAAGATTTCCGAGACAAAAGTTGAGACGTCTTCTGGAGGCTTTAAATGCATTATTCAGCACGTATTTTGTCGGGAGGTAAAAAAGTAATTAAAATTAAGAAAAATAATCTCCCTTGAAACAAGAAAATGGCCTGTTTGGCGACCATAATGATGATATATTCGTAGCTCATGCATATTAAACAAAGCAAAGTAGTAACACGCGAAAGAAGAACTTAACTTGGTGCGGGGTAGAAGTTACTCCAGTGCATAATTAGCTTCATTTGCCTTTCTGAGACGTTTGCAATGGAATACTTTCGAATTAAGGCATTCGAAAGTTGTACTTTATGAAAATGAAATGGTTAAAAATGTTTCAAATTTCATAGGGACATTAAAAGCAATAATATATTATAATTTCTATGCTTCAATTTATTTACTGAAGCTCCGGTTTTATAAAAAAGAAATTCGAAGATGATTTATCTTTTCGAATACTCACCCTATTAGTCCTTTGTTGGGAATAAAAACAATATCAAAATATAGTAACTACCTTGATAGAAATTATTGGCAACAATGCCATGTTGAGTCACAGCCAACAATACAAAGAAAAAAAAATCAAAACCAAAATATTTTGAATTTCATATTTACACCAATCAATAGAGCACACAAAAATCTTTCAGGGGGAGGGTTCAAGGGTCGACAATCAACCATTCTTCTTTCATACATCAATACGACACAAAATGTATTCATTTGATTTTATCAATTTTGGGAACAAGATATAGTAAAAAATATACTATTCAATCAATAATTGATATTAATTAATAAAATAAATTGTTAATTACAAATAATTAATTAAACTTTACGCATCATGCATAAAGAGATTATCATCAATCAAAAATATTTAAGTACCATGGAGGGGGGGTGAACCCGGGAATTTTCTCTTTGTGTGCACCCCCATGGCACCGAATAATTTTTAACAAACAGCAACGCCGGAAATATTTAAAAAGTAGCAAAATATTTTATGTTCCCCAAAATATATCTTGTTTCACTATCAAGTAACTTTGTAATTATTTTTAATAAAAAATTGTACAATTAATCTACAAATGATGCTTTCTGAAAGGAAAGATTTATTGGTATGTCCTTCATGTCATCCATCTGGTATAGTGTTTAAAGCGCTGACTGCTATGCCATTGGACTTGGATTCGAATACCGGAAAAGGCAAGGGTGTTTGTAAATGATCAATGCCTTCCTGGCATGGAAGGGATATTCAAAGTAGACTTCGAGCCGCATGTCCTCTCATGAGGTTGGTGAAAAGGGAAGAAGGGTGACAGGCTCTGACCACCTCGAGGGTGTTGTCTGTCAAAATTGTATTTGAACTGATTTAAAAAAAAACGTACTGTCACATGTATGGTGCTAGAAGCTACGGCTAACGTCAAGTGCCCTTTCAGCCCTTCGCAACGATGAATTTCTTGGGCCTCGATCTGCCACCGTTAGACAAGTGGCATTAGCAAAAACAACATCAACATTTATTTTAATTGTCTATTTAAGGTAACTGGGACCCTTGTGACAATGAAAAATGAACTTTTTTACACCAACTTTAAATGGTTCTCTCTTACTTAAATGTAAAGCAATGGAAGTAAAATTTTTACATTGTATTATTTGCATGTTTATGTACCCGTTATAAATAAATTACAAATAAATCTGTATAAGCAAATTAATAATCAATAACTGTTTTTTTTTAATTTTTATTTTAGAGGCATGTTCTCACCTTTAGGTGCACTTTGCATAAAATCTACTGCATATATAACTATAAAATTTTACAGAGTTTTTGCAGACATAACAATCCACAAAATGAATGAAATGAAATTTTAAAAAATAAATTTATAAAATTTTTAAATCTAGTGATTCAAATTCCCTTTAAATTTTATGCAGAAATTGTGCTATACCTATAAAATTTGTGAATGTTCATTTGAAAAAAAAATCATTCATTTTATTAAAATTTGTTTAACTTATAATATACAAAATATCAGCACATGGGTAAAGTTGATTTTGGGAGAAAAGTGTACCGAAATCACGAAAGAAAGCATTTTGAGAAATTTGCAGAGAAAGATATTTTCATCTATGATTTGAAAAACAATATTTTTAGTACAATATAAAGCCATACCATAGTGAAAATTGGATTATTTTGCATTATTTCTCAGTTTTTAAATTTCAGGTTTAAAATTCTAGAATATTTAAAAGTATTTTTAATTAATATTTCCCTACTTCATCAACACGTGTTATCAACGATTCACGCCTTCTTCAATTTAAAATACAAAATTTTAATGTCTATAAGAGTTAGTAATTTTATTTCGCTTTAAACATCATCATTACACGATATTATAAAATTAATTACACATATTTTTTTACTGTCATAAAAATAATCAAAGAAAATGCCTTTGATGAATTTAAAAAGCAATTTGATGTCTTATTTTAAAGGGAATTTTTTTAAAGAACTTATAACAAAATAATCTCTGTTTTTTTACTCATACATATATTTTTTTTTATATTATAGAAAAATCAACGGTTATATACAAATAGAGTTATTCATCAGCATTAAATGTTAACAAAAGCAGTTGGGAAAAACGAAATTTCTATTTTACAAGCTGTGTATTTAATTTAGAATAATCCTCAAGATCCACTTTGTATTATATTCACTTGATATACAATTTAAGAACTGCAATAATAAGTGCAAACTAGACAGAACTAACATTTCAAAAAACAAAATTTCATTTTAAAATTTTGTAACTAAACTTTAAATTTTCCGTAATTTTTGTACAAAAAATGTAGAATTTTCAATAAGTTTGTACATACAGCATGTAAATGTACATCCTTTGTATAGAAAAAATAGTTTTTTACAATACATATTATTACGAAACAGATTTTGAAAAAAATATACCTGAATCATAGGTACATCACATTTGCTTACAATTTTAAATTCCATTTTCTAGTGCTCTATTTATCGAATTATCATAAATAATGCATCTATGGATGTAGCAAAATGCATTCTAATTTTTAAATATATAAACCAAAACAAAAAAAAGTAAAAAAAATGTGAAGTATTTACACGTTCCAGTTACCTTAATAATATTTATACTTTTGAATTAGAGTTTAACAATGCAGTGTGTAAGGAATGCATTAAGTAATTTTTAATTCTAGTTTTACAGATGATGAATACGTTTATTTTCAAGGAGGAAACAATATATTATTTTACATAGTAAGATACCCTTATAACCGTTGAAGTAAACTATAGGCAATCGACTAAATCGAAACACCATCTTTTGCGCACCAAAAACGAAGTAATTTAAAATCAGATACTCCATGACTTGATAAGATTTTAAGTAATATTTCAGATGAGATATATTTTTACAATTAAAAAAAAAATTCACTTTCAGTCACACATGCGTTTTAATATTTGGCAAATACATATTTTAACAATTTATATCTTCTTTACTAATTTAATATCGGTAGACTATGGAGTTTCCCAACACATACTTGAAAAATTTCACCAAGTTAGGGTGACAAAAATTACTTTCTAGCATTCGATGGGCCACTGAAGATCTATTTGATGTGATTTCAAAATCCTGCCAAGTATTAGATGCGTATCTATAATAAATATTCTGGGGTTTTTTTTTGTTACATATGACACAATGAGAACTTAAGAGATTAATTAATTACCTTAAAATCCGGCGTATAATACGTACCTATACTTTCAAGTTGCAATTTTTAATTTTTAGGTATATTCGCCGTATAACGCGCAACCCTTTTTTACGAAGAAACCTGAATTGTACGTGCATAATACTCTTATGTTTTGAAGTCATTTATTTAAGATATTATTCCATGTCTTTGCAAAAAATAGTGTATTTTTAGAACTACCAACTTTTAAGTTCATGAGGAATGTCGTTTCTTACAAATAAATAATATTTCGATCTATATAAAAGTTTCATTTTTTTCTATGATGAACTATTTTTTTTTATTTTTAAAGCTATCATTTTTATACCCGGCGTATAACGTGCGCCCATAAATTTCAAACTTATTTTTTTTGTTCAAAGTGCGCGTTATACGCCGGATTTTATGGTATATTCCTTTTAATAGAGATAGATTAACAAGTTAAAAAATGAGTCGCTATAAAATATTAAAAAAGAGACGATCACAGAAATTCTTAAGGACTAATCCCTAATATTGATATAGGACAGTTTTTATTTGATTTGGATTTTTTTAAAGTATAAAAAGTCTCTGATTTATTCGGAATATTTTTCCTACCTACATTTCTTTTTGTTCGGATAAAAATTAAAACTTCAGTTTCTTTGCATTTGTTACATAATTTATTCTTAGCAGCCTTATATGCTGGTGAATGGATCAATAGAAAACACTAAGTTTTTTCGTCTTTTTCCTAATCTCCAATTTCAGCTTTCAGAGAATTTTCCAACATGGAGTCTTACTTCTTTAAGAGAACCAATACTTTCTTTCCCTTTTCTCGGTAACTGCAACTGCGTTTCCAACTAATTACTATATAAACCAGTCTGATTTCGAGGCTTGAATGAAAGAAAGAAACAGAAGTGTTTTTTCCCGATTAGAATGCAAATTTGGTTATTGTGATAGTGTTCCTGCATAAAAGCCTTCTGATTTTTCTCAGAACAGATGCTTTTTACACACGGAAAAGAATATATTTAAGAAAAGAAATAATAAATGAAAACTCTCTATGTTTAAAAAAATAGAACAATTAAGTAAAAAAAAAAACTTTGGCACAGAAGATTTTTCAATAACATGAGAAACATTTGCAATATTTTATTTTCAATTTATAATTCCTATCATATTTAAATCACTTCACACAAATTCCAGTAAATAATAAGGATACTTTAAATGCTTAAGGTATCCGACTACCCTAAAATCATGTGTTTTTTTTTTAAAAATTGACAAAATTGTTTTATGATTTTATTTTATAGGTCATCTTATTAGCTTTATAAAAACACCAAGTTTTTTTTTATTTTTCATTAACTAGAACAAAAGCTACTAGCGTTTTAGTAAAAGAGATGTCAAATTTTAAAATGTGTTTTACTCGAAATGTGTTTTTTATGAAAAGTTCAAACGGGGACAGTGATTGCTCAAAATGTTTTTTAAAATAATTTGCTGAAATTTTATGTGTATATTCTGCATAACAGTAGAAGTGTCTCAACTCTCAGATTTATCAATCACTGCTTTATTACAAAATTTACAGTTCTATATGTGAATATAATCATTGTTTTTCTGAGCAATTTCATATAATAGCTAAGATAAAGTGCTCTAATTTTTATGAAAATTAAAATATCTCTTATCATGAAGGTCATTTCAAAAAGGAATAGAAAAGTAATACATAAAAATTGAGAATTTGTGCATCTACTATTTGTATAGAGCGGGGCCCCGTTTATGTATTTTTTTTTGAAGTTATACTTCTTATCGGACGTTTGTGAAGAAGGACGACGGTAAATTTTTACGATGCGCGCGCACACCGTCACGGATGTGAACATTGTTTTGTCTAGAAATATACAGAATAGGACACATTATTCCCGCCTTCGAATTAATCAGAAAAAAAAACATCGTTCTTCACTTTCCTGAAGAATCAACACCCAGGTTTGAACCGGGGACTTCTCGATCTGCAGTCGAATGGTCTAGCACTGAACTATACCACCGCGTCAGAGAACCTTTGCTTTGCGTTCCGCAGGAACGGATATGAAAATGATTTGTGTAGAAATATACAGAATCGGACAGATCATTTTCCCGCCTTCGAAATTTTCAAAAAATATTTCTTTACTTTATTAGTTATACTCCTTTTTGGGAGTTGGGGAAAAAGGATGAAGGTAAATTTTTACGATGCGCGCTCACACCGTCATGGATGCGTGGGCATACCTTCAAGATACCGATGCGGGTGCACACCGTTGCATATTTTAACATGCCACTTTTTTGGTGCTATGGGACTGATATTGGGGGAATCATAAAAACTATTGTTATAAACCATATCTATTGGGACGCATCCCCCCTGTGCATTCCTTCCCTCTACAGCTTTTGGGCCAATATCTCGCCACCCGATCATCACGGTCCATTCGGACCTGGCTCAATCGATCCCTCTCTATCTGCTCTTCCGGTTATTATAATTTCATGTGTGTGTGCTCATAAGGCTATTTCTTCCATAGTTTTTAATTGTCTTAAACTTTTTTAATTTGTTTAAATTCACAATATCTTGGCTCCTATTTGAGTCTGGGGCTTGAGATTTGAACCAACTGTTCCACTCGTCGAGACTCATCGAATCATCTACTTCATTCCCATTGTGTAAGGGGGAGGGTTTAAGCACTAAAATATCATGATCCCATTTTAATCCTATGGGGACCTGAAAAAGTTCACCCCACTAAGCAATTAAGCTTGGAACTTGAATTTTGGTGGTCCACCGTATTTTCGTATTAGCGCGAGCTTTACGTGGAATTGGCCCGCTTACCCCCAGAAATAACTTGAATCCTATGCCACATTGGTCAACCGCACCGGCTGGATTTGATTGTTCTTCCTATGAGCACCCTAGATATATTTTTTCAGGACCATAGCCCCATTTCTTCACATATATATAGATTTAACATTTTAAAATTATTTTAAAATTATAATTTTTTTTAAATGCCGCATAGCTTTGAGGGTTTTTTAGATTCGTTAATGAAAATCAGACCATAGGTTCTCCTCGTTGAACTGTTTAATCTGTTGTAATTCGTGTGTAGACAGTGGGCTTAGGGGGGCGTTATCATTAAAATTATAATTCCCATGTTATATTCCAATAGTGTTCGATCTTTTGAAGACGTAACGATATTACAGGTATAGAAGGATGAAACTTTGGGATCACTTACTACTCTGTATATCGCTGGGATGTACTTGACCATTTACGTCACAGTTGAAACCCCGGGGAGTTAATATCGTTTCCTTTTCCCGAGCTAGCACCACCCCATTTGCAACTACAGACTATTGACTGGATCGAATGAATTCCTTTTGTGTTTCCTCACATCCAAGAACAGTCATGTTGCTGGGTGCCCTGCTTCTATTTTGTTTAATTATTTTAAAATGACCACATAACTCGGGGACTCTTCAGACAGATGTCTTAGTTTTCTCAGGAACGATTCTTATCGCCTAGACAATCAATGTGAAGTTTTAGGTGACATATGTTCAACTCATCTCCAGGTACAGTTTTCCGTCCCCCTCCCATGTTGTTGGTCCTATTGTGTTTAATTGTGCTGGGGTGTTTAGATTTATTTAAATCGTGTATATCTCGGGTTTGGCTGTTCCGATTGACTCAACTCTGCTTATGACCGCCTTTCGTTCATCGTCCATCTTGCTCTGCTCAAGATTTTTAGAAATATTTTTATCTTGTTACGCCAAAGAAGTATAACTTCGTACGTGCGTACATAATTATACATACATTTTTTTCAATATTTACCCATTTTTTTTACCATTTTAGTAGTAATAATGTACTTTTATATTCTTAATCTTAGCCTTATTTTCTTAAAATGTACTATATAAATCGAAAAACCACAAAAAAAATCTCTATATCTCCACATTTTTTTTTTTTTAAAAAAAAGTTTTCGCAAGTAGTTGGATAGATTAAATTAGTTCAACTAAATTAATAAAATATTCTATGCTTATAAAAACTGTATGAGTAACTATTAAAAAACAATTCAGCAATTCATTTAGGGTAAAGAAATAAAAAATGACATTATTTTATTAAATGACAAAAAAATTGAAATATTCTTGATCAAAACAATAATTTTTTTTAAATCTTGGCATAAGAGATTATTTATACAATTAAATAATAATTAACAAGACGAATTCATTAGCTATATTATACTAATTTTGTTTAAGTAATAAAAGTTATGAAAAGAAAAATAAAGTGTTTTTTTTTAAATATTTTTATATGCTTTTCTTACTGTTAAATTATGTGAACGCGATCCTGGTATGTTTTAACAAAAAATTATGGAATAATAACCATTTCCTAATTCCTCTAAGGCTGACAGTAATTAGTTAGTAATAAAATTAATTCATAATTGCTTTATGATTTTATTTGATGGCTGGAAAGTTTGAATTCAAATATTAATATTTAATTAAACATTATTTTTATTGCAATTTTATAATCTTAGCTATTCACCCTCTGTCAAACCTATTAACCCAGGAGAAACAAAACCATATAAACATTCTTTTCTTTAATTAGATTGATAAATGGTTAGAATTTCTGTAGGCTTTTTACTTTAATTATTAGTCTTAATATATTTATTTAGTTTCATTTTGTTGTTAAGCTTATACTTCAAGTCATAACATTTTAATAGTATGATCAACTACAATTCCGAAAATAAAATAGTATAATTATATATATTTAATGTTTCAGTTTTAATAAAAATGTGTATCTTCAATTTTAAAATGTAATTATGTAAATTAAAAGTATTTCATTAATTTATAATTATTAGCAAATGCTGTAATATTTTAATTAAGCAATTTTATTAGCAATTGAGCAATAAACCATATAATATTAAATATGGAATTTTTGCTATCACATATTATCTATACATAGATTAAGGTCGAATACCAGACCTAATATGTAGTTATAAGTAGCTATTATGTTATGACTAAATTGCGATGCATATTTTTAGAGTTCTAATATTTATTATTTCCACTTAGGTATACATTATGGGGCTACATCTACTTAATGAACATTACATGGGTAATGTGATTAAATTACATATTTATTCTTTTATTTTGCGCGAAATTAATTGCACAAAAATCTCCTTCATAAGATTTATATGGTAATTTCGGGTTTTCAGAAAGTTATTAAACATACAACTGCACATTAATAATTAATTTTACCATAAATATATTAATTAACATCATGTCATAAATTCCAATGCTTGCTTTTTAGGGATTTACTTTTAATTGAATCTCAATATACATATAAAAAAGTTTATTTTCACACTGTCGGGATTCTAAGAATTTTTTTAATAGTTTTTATAATTTTATTTTTGGGAGTTACAAATAATATAAAAAGCATATGTATACTAAAGATGATGCATTTTTCCCCTTTTTTAAAGTAGCAATGAATCACTTACATTAAGGAAAAGAAAATTATTTTTGAGTTAGGAGATATCATGATATATTGTAAAACGTTTAAGAATACTAATATGTAGGAAAGACTAGTTTTGTCATTTGTTTGTGTATTTCTTATAATTTTTGATCAAGAGCTTGCGAATCTTATTTTAAAAAGTGCAACTTCTGAATCATTAATGTACTTTTGTAAATCTGTTTTGAATCACAGCCACAAACTATTCAATATTATTTGTAATTTACTTCTTCCTAGCGTTAAGATTTCATCTCTGAATTAATACTGGAAAAATTATTTAAATATATAATATTTGTGAAATGTAATTAATATTTATATTCATCTCCATTATCAGTTTCAAATTAAGTTCTCATGAGTATTTAATATATCAGTCATTCGTTATTAACTTTAATGAATCGAAGAAAAAACTATTTTAAAAACATATATTAAAAAGTGTGATATTTTTAATGAAAAAATGGTTTCATTTTTTTAATACATAACTCTTAAATTAATCCAAGTACCTTTAAGTAACCTTTTTTGAAAATGCAAGGAAGTCTACCTTCCCAAGCAGATACTTTTCTTTCTTTCGATTTCTTCTAAAACTATGCAGATTTAATCTATTACGGGTGTTGGGTTTTCATTATTCACGTTAGCACGTACGGTATCTGCTTGCATGACGTCTCCTCTGCTTCAAGTAATGTTGTTAAGGAAAGCTGTCGGATGTGCAATGTTCTGTTCTTTTTTTTTAAAGAAAAACAATAAAAAAATGGCTCGAAATAATACATTAAGAATAAAGTCAAAACGTTAACGTCATGTTTTTTGCGATAAAAAAGTGGTAGGAATGTAAGAAAGTAAAGGGAAGTATCACGCAAAAGCTGCATAATAAATCAGCTATAAAGCATGAGATCGCTTATGCTTCGAAATAATGGTTTGTTGTAAAAAATAGCGCCTATGTAGATGATATTTTTAGTTCCCATAAAAAATAATTTTTTTCGGACATGACTATGCACAAAAATTGTTTACGTACCAAAAAATGAGAAATCAGATTAAATTTTAAAAAAAAGCAAATATTTTGTTTTGAGAAAAGTTCAAACAAATTAATACTCAACTATACATTTTTCTCTTGTTTATAATAATGAGGCATTTATCTTTATTTATAGTAAGATTTACTTTTCTCGTAAAAAGAGATCCACACAGTATTACGTCTCCTATATAATTTCCGGTATGAAATTATAATTATCGAATTTAAAATTCCTTTCAGTAGATTGTATCAGATGCAATATGCAAAAATGAACTTCATATTTTTAAAGCAGTTATATTTTAATTGTTTTAACTAGTTTCAACTTGTCTGGTATTACGAATGAAACTATAAATCCTGAATTGTTTTGATATGCAATTTTTTTTTCTTTTATCTTCATTATTTACATTTGAATATACAGTTATAACTTAGCTATGAAATATACAGCAGTAGAGAGAAAAAACACGTTGCAATAACAAACGATATTTAAATTTCAAAAATGAAGTCAATTAAACATTTAGGATGATTTTTATTTAAAAAAATTGAGGTGAATTACGAAAATACCGTCAAAAAATCATTTAGCAGCGTGTACAAAAGCATCCAAATATTATTTATGATATTTATTTAATTTTCAGAATAAACTACCAAATTTTCTGTAAGCATTTCGTATAAAAATAAAATAAAATTTCAGGTGTTTTTTTTTAAATCTGCAGACGTCTTTTCTGGTGTTCATTTTTCATCAATAAAAGTATTAGGTCTATATTTTAAATACACACAATTAATGCATGTATGATAATTATAAAATCAAAGTCACTATTATATTACATATAAGAAAATTTTCAATAAACTGATTACATGCTGTAGAATTCCTTCCATGTGATAATGTTTATTTTTATTATTAAACTAATGTAAGTTACAGTGTATAAAAAATTGAAGAATTATATTGATGTTGAAGAAATTTGACAATAAAACAATACCTACAATAAATATAATGAAATATTGAGTTTTAAAATTCCAATAAGATTTTTTCTTATTATTAGAAAAGAAATTAAAGACCCTCCACATATCAAATTATTATACACTAATTAGTATTTACCAATCATAATTACGAAACATTTTACGTGTATAGTAATTCGAATAAAAATCCACATCTCTAAAAAGTTTTTAAAAAGTATATAATCACTTGTACGCTCTTATTTTTCAAAAAAAAAAAAACAGTTCCTGACTTAAAATATCGCGTCAATGCAGTTTCTTTCGATATCTACAATACTTTAAAGATCTGATCCTGTTTTATAATTGTTTAGCAATTTTCTTACAAAAAGGCTAAATAATCCAGTGCACATGTATTGAAAGATTTTTTTTTTAATTTTGAATACTAGCTATAAGACCGGCAACTATTTTAACATATTATCAGAAACAGTATATATATATATATAATTATACACTTATATGTCAAAAACTAAATAATGTAAGCAAAAAGATTAACTCTAATAGAACACTTATGCATAATTTATAAAAATTATGACAAATTACTGTTAATCTTCCAACAGTTTTATAACAGATATTTCGTTGAAATTAGCTTAGAAAATATGCGTTGAAGGTGAATGAAACTTGAATAATATTTAAGTGAAAAGCAATACTAAAATTAAACACAAATAATATCAATGCAATTGATTTTCAGTAATTCCCAAATGGATAAAATGTCATTCAATAATGGTATTTTTTGAAAATCAAAACAGTATTTCTAACTAAATGTATTTGTTTAATATTTCGGAGCTTCAGTTCCGTCATTATTGCATAATAGTACAGAAATAAGAAAGAATACCTACCAGCTGTGAAGTAAGCTTTATCTGAAGTATGAGATATAATCCATGTTATATATAATTATATTTTTACTACGTATATATATAAACTCTTTTAAAATATTACTATGAGCTCTTGTTACATACTCTAGTTTAAAAACATTTTCACATGAAAAAAGATCATTCTACTTAAGCCAATCGAATGTTTACGAATTTGATATTAAAATATAACACAGTCAGATTCTATTAATACATGAGGTAAATTAGTATTTTTAGAAAAGATTCTTATATATTGTATTATTCGAATGGAGAATCTCTCAATCTTTCAATGTAATTTTTTTGCACCTCTGTTTATTTAAAATCAGAAACTTTTTAGTATCATTCGAGACAAATAAATAAATAAATAAATAAATTAAATTTTTATCTATATATATAAAGGAGAAAAGCGACTCACTGACTAACTAATCACGATATCTCCGGAACTATTAAACCTACAAACTTGAAATTTGGTAGGTAGGTTCCCTTCATGGTGTAGACGTCAGCTAAGAACGGATTTTGCAAAGTTCGAATCCCAAGGGGTGTTACGAGGGTTTAAGGGGCGTTATAGATAATTATTTCCTTTTCTTAACTATTAGATGTAAAGTCGTGAAACTTGGTACACAGATTTCTTTCATAAAGTAGAGATTCCCTACATAATGATTTTTACAAAAATCGACCTCCAAAGCGGCGTTGAGGGCGCTTAAAGGGCGTTATACATAATTATTTCCATTTTTAAACTATTAGACGTACAGTCTTGAAATTTGGTAAGCGGATTTCTTTCATAGAGTACAGATCCCCTACAGAATGGGTTTTGGGGAAATTGACTCCCAAGTGGCGTTGTAGAGAATTAAGTGGCGTTATAGGCATATACTCCTTTTTTAAACTATTAGACGTAAAATCTTGAAATTGAGTTAGCAGATTCCATTCACTGAGTAGTGATCTGTCATGAGATGGGTTTTGTGTAAATCGTTTCCTAAGTGGCGTTGCGGGGACTTAAGGAGCGTTATAGATAATTATTTCCATTTTTAAACTATTAGACGTACAGTCTTAAAATTTGGTAAGCTAATTCCTTTCATGGTGTAGAGATCCGCTACAAAATAGTTTTGGGGAAAATTGATCCCCAAGGGTCACTGAGAGGGATTAAGGGGCGTAATAGATAAATATTTCCGCGTTTCAACTAATAGAACCACCTGCTTGAAAATTAGAAGGTATGTTCCGTTCATGGAATAAAGTTCCTTTTACAAAGATTTTTGCGAAAACGGACCCCCAAAGGAGTGGGTTTGCGAGGGATTAAGGCATGTTATAGAAAAATTCCTGTTTTTGAATTTAACTCACTTGCTTGAAATTTGTTGAGCACTTTTCTTCAGTTGAATAGAGTTCACCTAAGAATGGATTTTACGGAAATCAACTCCAGGGGGAAGCGGGGAAAGTTATTGGGGCGTATTGATAGACAAAATTCCCGTTTTTGAACTGCTAAGACTATAATAATAAAATTTGGTTTGCATGTCTCTTTTGTTGAATTGGAATCCGCTAAGAATGCTGTCAACGAGGTATTGATGATAAAAATTTCGTTTTTGCTATGTTAGATTTAGACTTGAAATTCAGCACGCATGTTTATTTTATGGAGTAGAGATCCACTGAAAGTTGCTTTGGTGGAAATCTACTTGATTATTAGGTTAAGTGAGCGAAAAAATCTTTCACATTCGATTTTAGACATAAATAGAAATTAGATATTATAATTTATGCTCTTTTTATATCAAGGTGTGAGAGTGTAACAGCTATAAATATATTTTTCAATACAATCGAATTCTTAATACTAGATATCAATAATTAATATATATGTAAACATTATACATATATGCAACATCGTGAAATACCCAGTGAAGCGGGTGGGTAACGGCTAGTAGGCAGTTATAATAGTATAAATTTTTGATACAAAAAATATCACGTTTTTTAGTATACAGTTTTCTATTTAATTCGAAACATAACATGAGGCTTAATTACTTCTTTAAACAACATATTTTTTCCAAAAGGAAAAAAAAAGTTTGCTTGTAAAACTCTGCAAAAGCAAATATTTTTCACACATAGACAAAACACTTGGATACTTTGATTTAAAAAGAAATCGATTCATGGATATTATAAAGCAAAAATCAAACGCAAAGAAAAATAAAAAAAGAAACCTTTAATGGTAAAACTGAAAAAAGTCAGATATTCATAGGATATAAAAAATAAGGAAAGTAACCCGGAGTGAAATGAAAATAAATGTCAGGGAATCACGCGAGCCTTGCATAATATAGAAGTTAAGAAAGATGACGTGTGGAAAAATATTCTTCTCTGTACAATGAAAATGAAACATCAGGTGCGTGATTTTTGGGGAGTTTGGCCTGGACTTTAGAGAGGTTGAGGACTTTACATTACTTTGTATGAAAATTTTTCTGCCTATATATTTTCCTCTGGCAGTTCAAGAACACAATTATAATTTAATGTTTGTTTGGAATGAATTATTTGTGTGTGAGATTCGTTTATTATATCATGCTACGAATTATTAATATATTCGGTTGTGCCTTTAAGTTAGAATTGGAAAATGTTGCTCTTGAATAATTGGTTTTTGTTTTGTGCAGAATTTATTTCTATCTTAATTTTCCACGCAAACGGATGTAATCAATAAAAAAATAAATACATAAAAGAATGTTTTCAGACTGAATATTATGTACAAAAGAAGGTATATATAACTATTGATTTATAAGTTCTTGGTAATCTTTTGTAACATACATTATTAGTAAAAACTTTACGTAGATTAAAAATGGAAAGATAAATCAACATCAACAGAAGTAGAACTTTAGTATCTTAAAAGAAAGTTTTATTTTCTTTACCAAAGGCATTACAGTGCAAGAGAAAAGGCGACATCTTAAATAAATTAATGAGACAATTTTCCCACACCAAACATAAATGTAGAATCTTCTAGACCCGGAGTACTAAATATTTTTCTCGCCGGGCAAAATACATATGTGAAGTGTTGCAAGCGAGTCGAAATATGAGGCTAATGGGGGGAAAATTCTTTAAGCATCACTATACATAGCGAAATTGATCAAAAATTAAAACTAATTTTAGGCTTTTATATTGTAATACTATATTTTACTTTTATCAATCACACATCAAAAATATTTACTGAGTTATGGGATAGTTTCCTTTCACCCATAATCAAGCTCCTTCATTTGCTCTAAGAAAAAGAAAATAATTATATTTGATTGTTTGATCAAACTCCTTGCTAAATGTTTAGTGTATTATTCTTAAATAACTGACTTTCTCAGCGCATTGAGCCATGGCCGATTCATTCAGAAAAGGCTGGTGGACTGCAGGTTCAGTATCACTGTTTTAGACAAACACAGAAGTTCACTTTCAATTGAAAGGACGTTCAACTAATTTATGTTCTTTGGCACTAGTTTCATTCAAAAAGGTTGTAAAAATTACTCAATCTTTATGTCCGTAAAATCTAACGTATGCGAGAGAAAAGCGAGAAATATTCTCTACTGCGTGATTGTACGACTGTGTGGGACAAACGTGGAGGGATGATTGATTATATTAAGATTTGCATTTTTTTATAGAAATGTAAGGTCTAAAAAGACATGTTGAGGCAGGAGCGCGAGAAAAAAAGATGCGGAAAACACTTTGCATTTACAAAATCAATGCGCAAACTGCTTCTTTGCAGCTTTTAAATATTTAAAATAAATGCTCGGAATCCACTGGCGTAGCTAGTTCAGAGGGGGGCCTGTATCAAAATTCATCCAGGGGCCCTTTTTAGATACAAGAACCCTGTTAGTTGGACTGTAGTTACACATGTAGGGGCCCCTGTAGCATGGGGGACGCCCCTGTCGGAATTGCAACCACTAACAGTAATCATGCTTCGCAGCTTCGTAGAAAGGTTTAATGCTTACATTGAAACATATTGGGCATTTCACGAAATCTTACACCCGCAATGGATATCCTTGCAATGAGGATATTCTGTTGGATGATGGGAATCTCGTAAATGATAACCTTCAGATGAATGCATAAAAATAAATCCACGCAGGTTAAATATTGCGAACAGAGTATCCATCGTTAAAACCTGGTACAATAATAGATTTGCTTTACAGTTACCACTAACACCGCCATACATTAGATGATTTTTTCAGCCTTTTCACTATTCGTAAACTCTCATACCACGCTTAAAATAACAATTGCGAATTACATTCTTCCATTGATGAGTCCAAACAATGCTTTTTCAGCGCACTACCAACCTCTGTCCTCTGGATTGCCAGCCAAACACAGTTGTAGTTCCTAAAACTTTTGGTAGTCGAAATTTTGTACATTTATTTTGATTATTGTGTTGCTTCAAGGAAGCAATCTGTGTTGAATTTTTAAATATGCACGTGTTATTTTTAGGCGTTTCTGCCTTAAGGTATCCGACTAAGTTCGCAACGTGATTTTACAAAAGCATGCAGACGAATATTTGTTTTTATATTTAGAGTCACTTAGATTAGAATACTCTTATGAAACTGTTTTAAGAATATTATTGCAATAAAACAATTATTTAAGTGCAATTCTTGACAAGAAATGAACTTAGAAGTACATTCCTTTCAAAATGTTCTTCTTTTACGAAAAATGTTTCTATAATAATAATATTTTGCATATACATAGCTAAGACTTCTCCAGAGGACATGAACTAGGACTTTTGAAAAATTCATATTAGTTCCACTGTTCCTACTAATTGAAATAATTATAAGTGTTTTTCTGCTAAAATTTCTCCACTCTGATGTTTTAAAATATGGATAAATCTACTTCTAAATTATATATTTCAAAAATCGTAGTTTGAGCTCTGTATAGAGTTTTGTGAGCTGTATGTAGGCCAAATATTATTATTACCATTTCCCATAAAAGAATATTTGGAAAATAAATAATTCTACGTTGATTTTTTGAGAAAATATTGCATGTTTAAATCATTTTTATTTATAGTAATATTCTTCAAACAATTTCATACGTGTATTCTAATATAAGTGACCCTGATCTTAAAAATATTCGTCTGTACGCATTTGAAAAATCACGGTTCTAAACGTAGTCGGATACCTTATCACGTCATTTTAGACCAGCGTTTCTCAAATTGTGGGGTGTGCCTTCTAGGGAGAAGTGATAACCCTACGTGGGGGACGTGAGCATATCAAAAAGTCGAAAATAAAAGATTATTTAAAAAATTATTAATTTACTGAAAAGAAATAAAACTAAATACATTCGGATGACATACAAAATAAAATATACACTTTCACTAATGCAATTCAGTTATAAATGTATCTGTACGGCAAATTGTATTTGATACTTAATTAAACAATACTAATTTAAAAACGAGTTTAATAATTACCAGTTAACCCCATTAGCTTGTCATACATAAAATTATATACAAACTTTAATACATATCTTGATAATTTGTGTGGTTTATAATTAAAGTCATATTGCAGATTTAGCATCAAAATATATTATTATAGAATTCAATATATTATTGCATAGAGGGAGAGGAGGGAGGGCTCGAGGAGAATTATGATTGAAAACTGGACCGCGGATATTGAAAGTTTCAGAAGCACAAGCTTATTTTGATAATTTGTACACTTTATAATAAACGTATAGTAGATTTAGCACCAAAATATATTATTATAGAATTCAATATATTGTTGCATAAAGGGAGAGCTCGAGGAAAATTATGATTGGAAATTGGGCTGCAAATATTGAAAATTTCAAAAGCACTGGCTTATTTTGATAATTTGCACAGTTTATAATAAAAGTAGAGTAGATTTAGCACCAAAATATATTATAGAATTCAATACATTGTAATTGCATGGAAGTGAGGGGCGATTAAAACTGAGATAAAAAATTGGATCGCAAATATTGAAAGTTTGAGAAGCATGGCTTTAGACCCTTCATTTCTAGAAAAAATTGCAAGTTTTAGTACGCTAAATTACCTCTCTAAGTTTGTCCCATGATCGGTGAATCAGCCTGTACTGTATGCATTACATCAGTTCGAATTTATGTTGATCGCTGTGCAATAATTATGCTCGAGTTCGTGGCCAGTGATTTTTTTATTAAATCCTGGTGCTTCTTAACTCCCTTCGTGTACAGGGATTGATGTCCATCAGAACTATTGAGGAGGAAAGTCTTCACGTAATTGCTGTGTGAAACTTTGGAGAGTGACGTACCGTCTTAGGCTTTGCCTTCGTCACTTGACCCTGGTTCAAAATTATAAGAATCGTCGGCAGTAAATAAAATATTGTCTTAAGTGCCACATTAAAAGTCAATCAGAGGGTAATATATTTTAACCCTTCAAGTACAGTAACTTGGTTTACTAATTCTATTTACTTATTTGTTGTGGTTGTCGATGTAGATGAACGTAAGTCTCATTTATTTTGAATGTGTGTGTGAGGGGGGTAAAAACACTTGTAAAAACTTTTTGAATTAAAACAATTAAACCAAAAAGAATTGGTTTAAATGTTTTTTCTTTATTTCAATTGAGAGAGGTTTCGAATTTATTCAGAAAAAAAAGCTTTGATTTATTTCTCTAAATATCAAAGATGGTAAATAGTTCTATTATGTTTAATGCAATAATAAACGAAATGCGTGGTATTTGAAAATCTATTACGAATTTGTATTTTAATCCCTTCCACTGAGATGAATCTATCAAAAATATATCATTGCTAATAAAGAATAATATGTAGTTATAAAAAGAGATTCATGAAAAATGCCTGAAATAGATTTTTGTGACTACGTCATTTCTTAAATAAACATTTATTTGATAAAAGAATACTAGACGCATTTAATTAAAGATAAAATATAAATATATTCGGTAATGTATTTACTGTGTAAAGAACGTGATTATTTCCTTTATTAGCTATTCTTCCATTTGTTTCTTTTGTTACAATAAAAATAACGACTTAATTCTAGAAATAAAGTTGAAGAATTCGATAAATACCTACATAAAGTGAATGCAGGTAAAAATGGAAAAATAAGTACATTTGTAACAACAGAGAAGTGTAAAAAACAAGATAAATATGCTCATTTGTTTTATTTATTTCAAAGAGAAACGAATAGAGACACTAGAAATGGAGAAAAAGAAAATGATACTTGAAGAAAATAACGAATCATAAATATATTTTTTTAATCTTCTCCTTGGAAAATATTATCTTTAAATGTCTGAAAGTTTCCTTATGTGCATAGTTTTATCATGCAATGCGAGTGCATAAAATCCAGTTATGGGAAATGTTATATTTCACTTTTATGACTTACACTTTACTATTGATCGAGGTAAAACTACTTTTCAGATCGAGATATATGTCATTATGACATTTCAAAAAATAGCGTACAGAAAACAATTACCATTTGTGTTTAAAAATTTTGTTTGTATTTGAAAAAAGAATGTATTTTATATTTTTTAACACTTTTTAAAAAAGAGAAATTAACACATTAATAAAATGGAGGAAAAATATTTGTACACATATTTGCGATGGAATAATAATAAAAAAAATTGTAAAATTAAAAAAAATTAAATATGGGCTTCTTACTAGATTTGTAGACGTTGCATAACTATGCAGAGAACTAGGTCATAGATGGAGACTGCAAAAGACCATTTTAAGATAAGATTTACTCTTTTTCCTTCTAACCTCAACCAATTTTTCTAGTAATAGTTGAGGAATTTTTTAATACTTAAAGCAGGTTTGCACATTTTAATCAAATGCACTTTTGTTAAATTTCTGAATGATGTCCATTATTATACTTTATTTCTATTCAAATCCATAGCATACTTTTACATTAAAAATATCTACCGATTCGAGGGTTTGTTTCCTGTGTTTCTACTAAAACCACTCCGGGTAAAGAGGAGGAAATACATTAAATCATTTGAAGCTCCGCTAGTTTTTTTTGTTGTTTTTTTACATTTATATTGCACTGTGAAGTAACACAAGAACCATATAAGTGATAGACATATTAATTTGGAGCCACATTCATGTGATCAGGGGAACATCTGAGTTCCCTCACATCTTTTTTTTTTAGCGTCAACATTACGCCAAGAGGAGGACTTTGAGCCTCGATAGATTTCTCTGCATGGCGGGTCTTCAAGGGCACTAAGTTTCAAGCACGGGATTGGACAACGCTGGTCACGACTTCGTAACATGGCCACTCAGATATCGTGGTAAACGTTTGAGGTCCTAAAAGATCATTAGAGTTTCTGTTTGGCTCAGGGGCTATCGATAAAATTAAATCCTAGTACATGTTCGCATCGTCAGAGCTCATGTGCCTCCCTCTAGGGAGGAAGCTGGGCGTCAAAATTACGTGAGGCGATTGGTATATGCCTCTATGGGGCCGCACTTAAAATAAGTACCAGCTTCAGGAGAATGTGTTAGGTCTGCACTGGTAAAATACCAATCCACAGCCCATTAGAAATAGAAATAATAATAATAAAAAAAAACATTTGAGGTCCAAGTCCTCAAGCTGCATTATGAGGGAATTTATTTAGAGGGATGTCACTTCACACAGAAATGTCGTTCTCGTAGCTTGACTAAGAATTCAAAATAAGATCTTTCGTCAATAGCTTCAGTGCAACTTCAAAGTGAGACATTAATAATAATAATAATAAATAAATTAAGGATAATTTAAAAACAAACATGAAGTGAACTACTGGAAAGCATAAATATCATGACAGCTCTTTGTGGGATTTTCTCAGAAGTATTTTTCCATTCTGTCCTTCTCCCAGCAATTGATCTCCAGTTCTTCACTTTTAGAATCGCAAAGTTTTCATCCACACAGTCTTTCAATCTCCTTTTGGGCCTTCCCTTTGGTCTTTTATTAAAGGTAGTTGCATTAAAATTTTCCAATGCTGTTCGTTCTGGGCTCATTCTTAATATACGCCTTGCCCATCTCATTCTACTTAGTTTTATAGACTTAATAATATCATCATTATTAAAAATATAATATATATTTCAAATTTATATCTTTTTCTTCAACTGTTATTATCGAAAACCGCACCTAAAATGCTTAGCAGGATCTTCCTTTCAAAAGTCGCCAAGATCTTATCTTCTTTTTTTTGTCAAGATCCATTTCTTTAAGGCCTAAGTCAAAACTGATTTAATTAATACCTTCTGCAATAGGATTTTCGTCTTTCTTATTAAAAGCAAGCATGCATTTTTAGAAAATTCGGTGAAAATATTAGTGAGAATTTCATCGCTTTAAAGGAAAATTAATAAGACTGAGAGAGAGATGGCATAATATGGTGATAATTAGATTTTCGAATAAAGGAGGATTTGAATTAAGTCACATTTCATTTCGAAATTTACGATACTACGCGCTATAAATTTATTTAACTTTTAAGAAACGTGAAATGATTACTAAAATTAAATCTAATTTAAAGAGAAGTGAACCTGAAATTTGTAAAATTTCAAATAAAAGTAAATAAAAATAAGCATTACCCAAATTTCAGCCACAATCTTCTCATAAATCTCATCTCAGCTATTAAGATGATTCCGTTGTTACATTCCTTAACGCATTTTGAATAATAAAAAGAAATGCAGGGCGCGCTTCCCAATCTAGCCCTTCTTTTCGATTCCGAATTCACTGTTCCAAATGCATATAGCATCCGCAATCATGCAAGAGGCATAAAAAAAAGTTTCTGCATTCAGCAGATCGGTGCAAAGGAGTACACAGAAGCATGAAATGATTTCTGGCCCAGTACTTTAACTATGACAAAAAGGAGACGATACAGCGCATAAAAATGCACTGAGGAAGAATTCGGAATAGTTTCTTATCCTTTTATTATTATTATACGCATATTTCTTTTTTTCCCTATCCGTCTCTCTATTTTTCCCTTACTCAAACTACCGTACTCCAAGGTCTGAAATCCCAGAACGAGTGAGACGTTCGAAGGCATTATTATTTATTTTTTTAGATCAAGATCTGATACTCAGCGAAGGAGTGTATTTTTATGGATGAACATGAAAATAAATTTTTACTATTTTTTTAGAAGTTTCTGTGGCGCATGGTATACCGAAGTTATGCATCGGATTTCAGCAAAAGCAGGTTATGCCTTTTTTTACCCTCCCAAATCGAAAATAAGATCGAGTAACTATATGGGATTTTTTTTTATACCAGCAATCAAAATAAATTCAAATGCCGTTCTTTTAAATTTTTTTGTCGTATTTCAATTCGTATGAAAACATGTACATATATTAAAATTTAATAATATTTAATATACAGAAGTAACATTCTTTATAGCATTCCAAACAGTAAGAACGATGGAACTTAAATTTTCTATCGATTTTTAAAAATAAAAAAACAGGTCGAAGATGAAACGGCACACGAAAATATAAAGTCAACTACAAGTAATGTTTATTATTTCAGAGCATTATAGTTTAATAAGCTGTGAAGTTAACTTAATTGTAAAATAATATTCGTTATCAAACAATTATGTTCCGATAAGTAATCTACTCTAACTTTAGGCCCACCACAAAAAAAAAAGGGAACATAATAAATCAACGTCATAGAAAAGTCTCAACTATAACTATAAAACTGCTGTAAAAAAGTCAACATTCCAGAAGCTAGTTTTAAAAAAATTTAAAAAAAAAAGTTGTACGCATAAGCACTGCCAATATATTTTCTAAGAATTTGAAAAAATTGCTGTAGGCGCGGATGTATGATTCTCGAACTAAAAATAATGTTTATTTTTAGTTGACTGACTATGTTCAGAACGATGACTTTGCAAAGGAAAATAAATTTATATTATATATAATATTTAGAGTTACTTGAATTACAATTTACATATAAAATTGAGTTATGAGTATTACTGCTGTAGAAAATTATTTAAATGTAACTATTGGCAAATAATGAAGTCACAATAACATATTTTCAAAATATTTTTCTATTGTGAAAAAAATCTATAACAACAATATTCTGCCTACATATAGCTTAGACTTCTATACAGAGCCTGAACTAAGGTTTAAGAAATAATTATTTTACAAGGGGATTTATTTTAATTCATCAGAGTAGAGAAATTTAAGCAAAAAAACATCTGTTATGACTTCAATAAATCATATAGAAAACGTACGTGATTTTTTAAGAAACTGTTTTTCAGAACCTGCAGAGAGCTACATATTGACGCGTTTTCTTTAAAAGAATATTTTCAAAATATGCTGTATTTTATATTTTGCAAAATTTGCCTTTCAGTAATTTTTTTTCGCAAAAATATTGCTAAAATAATTTTATACGCATATGTTAATTCAACTAACACTACATATAAAATATTTATAAGTTGTTTTATTTTTCGTTTCGGTACATAGCCACCTTGTTAGGTAGATCAGTGCTCCCCAACCTTTCTATCGTCACGGACCGGTCAACGTTTGATAATTTTACCGTGGCCCACTGAAGGTGGGTTTATATTTCAGATTGCTTTTATTTAAAAATTTTAGTTTAAATGTATTTAAACATGCCGTCAGAATAAAATACAGTTAAAGCAAGAAATTAATATTAAGTGATTTAACATGGTATATAAAATGATTACCATAAAACCCTAGAGAAATACACCACAGTAAATAAAAAGAAAATGATTTAATATTCCTTGTGCGGACCGGTACTATTTTTTCCACGGACCAGTAGCGATCCGCGGACCGGTAGTTGGAGATCACTGAGGTAAAGTACAAAATAATGAATATTAACTAAAATGAAATGTGAAAAGTCATTACTTTTTTTAATATGTATTACAATGGCTTTACTTAAATTTTGATATTGAACGCTTTTATGGTGTACATTAGTTGTCTCACACAAATAAACAAAATTGAACATGCAAACACAGTTTTATCTAGAGATGAATTTTACTTTAGGTTAGAAGATAACTCTTTTTATACATCATATAATTTATAAATTGTGATTTATTCAAGAGTAAGTACTAAGCACAAATTAGAACACCTCGAACAATAATTTACATAACTTCAGATAAATTTACGAGCTTTAGAACATTTTACTTACTTCCGTGACAATAGTGTTCACGTTTCCCAGCCAACTTCTGTTATAATACCATCCATGATCACACTTGGACACGACGTTTGTGGAGTGAAAAGACATAAACCTTTTCTTCATAACTTTTCTGTGTTCACTAATGGCTACATTATTCAAGCTTTTGTTAACAAAACACTGGGCATGTAAAAAATCCACATTTCTGTACTCCTTCACCATTGCCACTCTTAAATTCCAGTACAAATTATTATCGTCAGGTGACACCCTGGACACCTTACACCAATGATCCGGGGTCCACGAACTCAGTAGCTGAAAATAATGCTGGGTGCCAAACGGCAACTGTGTTGGCAAAAACACCAACCACAACAGCAATTGTTGATAGCGTCCATTGTCACCAGCTTGGGATACCTCATAATCGACCCCCAGCATAATGTTAATAAGTCTTTGTCCATTAAACTCTAATTTACCACATTTATTTCTTTGTCCACCGCATATAAGGTAGTTGTTATTTAAAATAAATCAAGGTAGGAACATATTTTTCAGATCCGATGTTAAAAATTTGGATCATTAGAGGCACTGGAGATAGGATAAAAATTTGCATTGAGTGATGTTTAATGCTAATAACCATCAACTCAATTCCCAAAGAAGAGCTCTGCCGCTGTCGGCCTCATTACCCGTTGGTCAGAGGAGCAATTATTATGGAGCAAGGAAGGGAGCCCGCGTTTTTGTTAGATTGATGGGTGCGTGACATACAGGGAACGCAGCGCCCTCACATTTGCGTGGACACAACTCCGTGGAGACTGACGAATGATGGCAAAAGGTGGATGGGGGAAAAACGGATGTGTGTAAGAATGTATCCGCACACGCGTAAATGGCTCGGTCAGTTTGGAATGGAAGAAGATATGTTCGTCCGATAAAATAAATGAGTTAAGGTCCAGGAATGAATATCGAATGATATTGATTTCAGTGTTGAATTATGGTTTGTTAAAATGTCGAAAGATCTAGGAAATGGGATATGTATACAAAACTGTCAGAAACAGACAGTTATTTTGTAAACACACATAATAATATCGTATTGTGTGTGTGTGGTACTTTGTTTTATTTAGTTTAAGGTTTAATAGCTTTATGGGATATAAGGATTACTGTATATTGTCTCCTTGCATCCTAATTATATCAGATAATAATTGTGAATAGTTTTGTCAAATGTTAAAATTTACCATGTAATTTATCCTGACACAGATTTGGTGAAAATGTCCATCAATATTTTGTCCTTAAAATGATTGAATAAATCACATTTAATAGATGAGAATAAGAATACATTTATAATTTTTAGCTTCGAAAAGATTAAAAGCAAATTTAAAAATGTTTTTATTTATAATATATTTTTTTCCTTATGCGAGTCTCAAAGACGAAAGAAAGTCACATTTCGCATATTTTAATTAATAAAATATAAAACATGTAAGCCGTGCAATCTGCATAATGTTATGGAACACATATTTTAATACGTGATACAAATTATCTGGAGAGACAGTGGTCATGTAAGCTATTTTAAAATACTTTTAACTGGTATATATTTGATAAAGATAACAAAAATTACCAAATGTAAAATTCCCTATGTGTAATTATTTTATCATGAAAATATGACTTACTAACCAAAACTAATATTAAGTGATAAATAAAAATATAGAATACCTGTTAGGACACAAGTGTCTTGCTTTTCAAAATCGATTTCGTTCAATTAGTAAATTTAAAAAAAAAAGCAATTCTTGAATTGTTCAGATTCAATGTACGTTTATTTATAAAGATTCATAAGTTAAATATTTGAGTTAGTTTCATTTTGATTTACGTTGCACTGTGAAGCAAAACGATTAACCTAGCATTTTTAAACAGTGTTTAAGTAACGAGAACGGCACCTGCGTTTCCACTTTCCTCACCTAACTTCCCCAAAATGCCAAAAAAAAATAAGATTTTGGTCCACTCTACACGACAGAACTTCAGTGTTACCGAGGTGAAATATGTTACTCAACAATGATGACCACGATTTCTTGACCATGACCACTTGGCGAGTCCATCACCAATAGAAGACATACAAAGCGGATGTTAAAATTTTTTACATCCGCTTATAACATACTACTTTGTAACTGCAAGCATTTTGTTTATTTTTGAAAAGAAACCTATTCAATTTCAGTATATTTAAAAAAAAAAGACGCAAAACGTTTCAACCACATTCAATTCAACATAAAATTTATATAAAAATTAATTTGGTTAAAAAAAATTATATAATGACATACATTAAGGTTTATTATTTTTATTTTTTAAATTGATAACAATGCCAAAAATAAGATAGATACAATTAAAGGCTATAGAAAAGTATTTTCAGGAATTATTTGACGTTATTTGCATGTACACGAATTAATAAGAAAACTGCATGCTAAGCATTTCACATTACTCAACCAATTTCCATTTTTTGGCTACAATAATAGCCTAATAATTAACTACGCTTTTAACAGAAATATTTGTTACAAAGTTACATAACACGGAAAGCTTATATCATATGATATTAATGTCCGTGTTACGTGGTTGGCGTTCTTGGGTAAATCCCTGCTTATTCAGAGGTCTTTTATGCGAGCAAAGATATCCGGAACGCTCGCTAATTACTGTTCGCTGAAGCAGAAAGAAATCCTGAATAGCTCTCTTCAAACACTGAACACTGGATATAGGAGCTGAATCGGTGCTTACATAGGAATTTAATCCTATTTTGGGCTGTAG
The DNA here is from genome assembly GCA_019973935.1 of Trichonephila clavipes. Taxonomy (NCBI): domain Eukaryota; kingdom Metazoa; phylum Arthropoda; class Arachnida; order Araneae; family Nephilidae; genus Trichonephila; species Trichonephila clavipes. Next base: position 1,289,074 of record BMAU01018568.1, read on the forward strand.
ACCAAGGAACAGTTTCTGATGCTTTAGGGTTTATACCAACTCTCTGCATTTGGATATCCGTGACTGGTTTGCTTGATTTTGATCTAGAGATAATGGCTGATCGAATGTACAATTGTGAACTGAAATATTTTTCAAATTTTTTCTTCATTGAGATTTTGAATAATTTGTTATTTATTATTATTAAATAGTAGCTTACATATATATTGTTGTAAATAGGAGTGGGAGGGGACTGAAGACAGTTCCAATTGACTGAATAATAAAAAAATTATTAATAGAAAATTACAAATGAATGTCTACACGAAGAAACATCGACGTATGTACATAAATAAATATTTAAATACATTATTTACAGTAATGGAAAAATGCATTCATTTTAAACAAGCTTTATGGCACTCCAGAAACGTCTTTCTAGAACACTTCCACTAGCAGCGACTCAAGGAGGTAAAGGACATCTACCTTAAAGCAGACGGTGCACAAGCAGGTTTTGAAATCGAATGACTGGCTTCTGAACTCAGAGGTCCTATATCTAGGCTCACGGAAATTTTTTAAAGGGATAATTCCAGAGTGTTCTCGTTGATTCCTTGGCGAAATGATTTTCCCCAAATATGTCACCTAGGACGATATGTTGCCAATCTTGTAACCCACCTTACTTCTAGGGTTATCATAATATTATTCAAGTTCAAGTTGGGTGGAGAGTACTTTCCCCTTGAAGACTGTTTATCCCGCAAGTAGTAAATCATTGCAGCGAAAGCCATGTGGTGGGCTTCAATTTTATATATATATATATATATATATATATATATATATATATATATATATATATATATATGTTCGATAAGAATTATTGAATGAATTTGTTGGTATACGCATAACAATTTTTAAAGATTTGTAGTTAATAATTGATTAATTGATAGTTAAACACACACACATTTAATAACAGACAATGGCACAGGTAGTATGGACGACAGAAATAGATATGATTTGTTTCGTTGATTTGTTATGAATTATTATTAGTTATAAATGCACAACATAAAAATTCAAAACAATTGCTTGATTCTTTGAACAGTATGTAAACACTAATCATTGGGTGGATAGCTAAACAGGACTGAAATAGCTGAATAACAGCTAAAAAGTAAACGTTGAGATATTAAAAAAAATAGTAAAGTTCAACAAATTTTAATTATAAGAAAAAAATCTTTAAAGAATACTGGGAACAATTGACGATTAATAGTTTAAAAAAATGTTACATTACGAAATTACAGAAGAAATCAAAATAAAGAGTTAAAAAACAATCAATATTTCGAGTTATCTTTTGCAACATAGGTGGTCAATATTTCAAGAGAGAGAAATAATTTTCTCTATAACATTCTACTAGTGATGAAAATACTATGGTTATAATGAAATACTTAAGGCGGAAAGTTGAGATCCAACTTAACTATAGACTCAGCTTATCAATAACAGAGCTTAAAAAATATGAAGCTTTCAAAGTTAAGTTAGTTAATGCTGATATTATATATGTACTATATATATAATTCTTCAATTCACTTTCATTGTTGATTTTATTTTTAAAAATATATTTTAATTATTCTTGGCATAGTTTCCTTTCGGAAAAAGGTCTCTAATCCATTTCGACTTTCGAAAAAAATATTATTTTACGTAAAACTGAATAACGCGAACGAGAGCTATGGAAAAAAAGCATAAAATATCAGGAGAGTGATTTAATTTTTAATTACGTAAAGGCATTTGACATTTTTCAGACGTTTTGTTTTCAATTAAGTATGATTTAAATTCATAGTTTATTAGCTTTTATACATTTTAAAATATACTCTTACATCTTAATAATGAACAAAAGTTAAATATTCTCATTATTGAAATTGTATTTGCTCTTTAGACAGAATTTGTTTTTTTTACAAAAGAATCCGTCATGATGTAAACCATTCATTAAAAAATGTTAAAATAATAATAAACTTGAAGTGTATAATTAAATTAAATAAAAAAAATACTTTCAATAAGTATTTTTAAGGAAAGGGGAAAATTCGTAATTTAATTTTTTAAATACTTGCACAAAATAATGTTTGCAGGGAATTCTTAAAACATGTATCGTAATATTCAGATGTTATACATAAACTTATTTAATTAACTTTATACTGCAGAAAAATGTTTTTTAATGGCATATTACGAGCAAAAATGTTCGACATTTCCGAAATGGTTTCACTTGTTATGAATAAATAAATGACTAGGGTCCCTAGAAATTAAACAATTTTTAGAATTCTCAGTTAAGTTTTTTTAAGCAAATATGCGCTCTGAGACATGTGGTTACAATTTTCATTTACAAAATTCAGGACCAATATGTAATTTACAATTCAACTGCAAAATTTTGAAATAATTTGCAAATGTTTCTATAAAAAGTTGTTGCAATTTTTAATTATTTACCTATATTTAATTATATTTGATCGTTATTTTAGTTTCTAGCTTATAATGTGATTAACATAATTTACAAGAAACGTTTCAGTGTTTAGGGAAAAGGCTTTTAAAATGTATATTTCCTTATACATAAAGTTATAAGCCTCAATTATTTTTATTCAAAATTAAAATCTTAACACGCTCTATGAATAATTATATGTTACAAGAAAATTAATATTATCAGATAAATGTATGTACTAAATAATAGCGAAAATGGGATTTTACAGTAAGGTAGCAAAATCCTTAAGATACCAATTGGTTAGTTAGCTTCGAAGTGCAAGTTCAATTAGATATTTAAAGTGAATATTGTAAACATATAAGACATTTATAACCAATTTTACGTATGAGAGAATTTTAATAAAACAATATTGGTTTATAGAGGAAAATTTTTCAATAAAAATCAGCCATTTTCGAAAAATTAGACAAAATTATTCGCCATATTTTTGTATATTTTTTAATGGTGTCAAAGAATTCATGCAAAAATAGCGCAAAACTCTACGTGAAAAAAAAATGTTGCTAGTCATATAAAAAAAACGGTCAAATGTGTATAGAATTAACTCATTAGAAGATTTTAGGTGTCAAAAAGAAGGCATGGTCATGGTTTAGCTGGGAAGTTTTCTAGGTTGCAGAGAATTATAACAGTACCTTTAAATAACGTTGACGCAATATACATTATGAGGCGAAGCACGCAATTGTATGACATGTAAAGTTAGGCCTAGTTATAGGGATCTTAGTTAATGATCCCTCGTGCTATAAAATAATTGTTCCAAAATATCTGTCTGTTTACTTATTCTTCCCTTTTGAGGAGCCCCTGTTTGATGAAGAAACTACTGATATGGAAAAGTAAATCATCTGCAATTATTCATGACTACAAAAAAGTGGTGAGAAAGGGAATGGCATGGGTCTACGGACAAAACAATTTTCAGATATCTTGAAAGTAACTCATTTTCGGCAAGTAGTTCGGATGGAAGTTTTGCTCCAATCCCCAATATCTTTCCGAAGTTACTATATTTATTAAAATCGGTGATAAATGCTTCCAATTCTTAAAAGAGACGATAATTATTCTAGACAACAAACGTATTGTTACGAATGTTGTGTAATTAGTGCTTAAAATAATATAAAATATTTGTATCTGGATGTTTACTACATTGGTATTACTTTTTTGTATTTATTTTATGATAACAATTTTAATATTTGCAATCAACTCTACCCCTTACATTATAATATCTTTTCAATCGAAACTGGTAGAAATATCGAAGATACAGCCAAGTTGGCATATCTTTTAGTGATCAGATGGGCGACTTGCCTATCACATGGAAGCTTTTGGAAATTACAAAAGAAATATATTAACATCATGATCTATGACGCAATCGGGTTTTTAAAGAAAGACAGCGCAAACTATAAACATGTGTCGCTTTCTAAAACTGAGTAAGTATTACTTCAGCAGTTGAAGACTTCAGTTGCTACGATCGAGTCAATGCTAGCTAATAATTTTTAACATTTCATATTTTATATTTTTAGACACTGATAGATATGTATGAGAACTGTAGAAGTTGTGAAGAGCTTCTAGGAAACATTTTGTGAATTTTGCCTGTTGTAACCTGTACTTTATAGATTGTTTATCTAAGATAAATTTCATCGCTCTTAAGGAATTGTTTTGTTCTCTTTGAGACTGATGGCATAAAATCCACAAACCGTGATCTAAATAACAATATTTACAATTATCAGCTTAAATAAGCGACTGTAACATTCTACTAGTGATGAAAATACTATGGTTATAATGAAATACTTGAGGCGGAAAGTTGAGATCCAACTTAACTATAGACTCAGCTTATCAATAACAGAGCTTAAAAAAATATGAAGTTTTCATACCTTAAAAACGCGGCCTCAATTGAAAGAATCTCGCTAATTCAACCCCCTGTTCTTTTTCACATACCCCACCAAAAACGCCGTCTTAGGGCTAAAGCACGTTGAATCTGTGAAGACTAAATCTTCATGTTTAGAGGTTTGAAATTCAGAGAGTAAGGTTTAGCTGCGTTGTGCTTCATTTGACTGCGGTGGAAAAACTAAGTAAACTATTGCTTACGATATTAATATTACAAGTTCCAATATTGGTATAAATCGTCTGTGGTGTTCTTGCATCTCTTCCAAATGGTAAAGAGATTTGGATACTGTCTGATAGTGGAAGTACAATGCAGCACTTGTCCCATTGGCAAAGTGTGAGAGATAATGTTAGGGTGTAAATACTCACCAAGTTAAAACGAGTTTCCACATCGCATCAAATTCATCTGCAGTAGATTCCATCTCACATAGATGTAGAGGGAAATAAGTTTGCGGACACTTTCGACAAGGCTGGCGCTTGCGAGGGACCAGAGCAGTCAGAACCCCTCATCTTTTGGAAGATTTTCGCTGGAACTAAACACTATAATAAGACCGTTTGGAATACCCCCCAGAGCACCAATGGTATCAGTGTTATCGGCCTGAAGGCTCTGTGGCTCACGGTTTTAGAAGACAGAATCAAACTCTTCTAGCCCTCTTTCGAAGTGGCCATCTTAAAACAATGACATTTTCCGAAGAATGCAAGAGCTTTGAAATGTGCACGAACTGTTCTTCTGAGCCGGCCTCCCCTACTCCCATCCTCGAATGCCTAGGGCTCACCAAGCAGGACTTAGAAGACGATCCCTTGCTGGTGTTGAATTTTTTGAAAGTGTACGATGTCATGGACCTGGTCTAGCACAGCTGACCAATGAGGACGTGCAACAACAACATATCTTAACTTTGAAACTTTAAATATTTCAATAAAATAAATGAGATATTATTTTAATTACTTCTTCTACATGTATAAGTTTCTTGCTTGCAGTGTCTCTTAAAATCTCTTATACACCAAAATATAATAGTGTGTAGTTCATTACTTCGATCATGAAATGCTGAAAGTAATCGTTTTCATGAAAATATTATTAACTGAAATATTTTGTTTTCTGGGAGCTTGTATTGCATAAATATAAAAATGTAAGAAGAAAAAGTGTTATTTATTGTATGTGATCTTAAGAAGAAATCGTGATTTCATTCAAATGAAGGATTAATCAGACTTTCCGAAAATGTAACAAACAACAATGATGACTGATTTTGTGGACGTTCACTTGTATTTTGAGGAAAATATAACCTTTCTTGTTGTAAGGACAGTTATATTAACTATATTGTTGTTTTACAAAGTCCAGTGGCAGAGTGGTGGTGTATTGCCATAGATCCTGCGTTCAAAACCCCGGGGCTGGGCATGATCGACTCAGCTTTTCATCTCTTTAGTGGGTCAATAAATGAATACTAATCTTGATTTGGAACTAAACACTGGTAGTTTCGCGTCACTCTGACCACCTACCTGGAACATCTGCTCATGCACTTCCGCACCTAAAGTCACGAAAACTGCAATGTGCACAACAGACCTTGGTCACCATGGGCTGCTCCACCAATGACTTTAGTTTAGTTTTGTCTTTGAGATATCTACTGTAAGATCTTCATTAAAATGCATATTTTTCACTCAATTCCCATGGATACATCTTTTATATAAGCATAAAGGAAGGGATTTCTAGGGATGGACGTGCAATTCTAAGCCCTTTAACCTGCTCTCGATTCCATCACTTTTCCTTCCTTATAATGGGTACCATGTTCCCTATACTATTCTTCTTTATTTATTTTTATTTATTTATTTTTGTGTAAGTAAATATAGATGGTCCTAAGTCGAAGAGAAGTTACATTCGTTTTGTCTATGCTCTCCAAATGAAGTCCACATAAACAACAAAACAAGCGATTATTGCTTCTAGAGACAACCGTAGAATATGCACAATTTTTTTTTGTTTTACAATCAGAAGAAAACAAATGAATTATTTTCATTACAATGAAATAAAAATAGTGCAATTATTATCAGTCTGTACTCATGATGCAATGAAAATGAAAGCACTTCACACTTTGCATAAAGCAACGCCAAATTGATTCATGTATTAATTAAGAACGCATGTTTCTATTAAATTTAGTTATTAAAATAAATAATAAAACTCCGTGAGAGAAAATTAAATGCTGTATAATTTAGATAATTTAAAATTCGTTTATATCTAGTACCCTAAATGTTAAGGATAGAATCCTTGATGTAACATTTTATTCGTGCGGGCTATATAAAATAGAGGAGGACATTTTAGGACTTGCCGAAAATAAAGTTTTGAACTTAGAAATTTCGGAAAAGCACTTTGCGAAAGTTGTAAAAAGTTTCGGAAAGAAAAGAAAACTTTGAGTTGGAGCTAAAGCGGGTTTCGCTTTTGCAGGCGAGAGGAATTCTTTTATATAGATTAGTTATAAGTAGTGTTCACTTGTTTGGTCTATTTATTACGGTTACTTTGGCAACACCATTTTGCTGCAAAAGCTATTTCTTTAACTTACATACTTTTAACAATATATAAAATACATAATTAAGCATATTCGAATAAATTTGACTAACACTTAAATGCATGATTATTTGTTGATATAAGAAAAAAAAAACATTTTTACAGGAATACGGTTATAGCTTCCATAGGAAATAAAGGGTGTTTTTTTAGAGGCATAGAACTTTAAATTGCAATAAAACAACGATGTATTATTCGATTGACATGAATTTTCTTTCTATTCGAAAGAAAATCTTGTGGCATTACATTTTAAATATGATCAAGCAAGGCGTAGATTCGTCGAATAGGCCCAAAACGAGATTGACGTTGCTCCCGATTTTCATAAGCGAATTTTGTTTAGTGATGAAGCGCACTTCTGGTTGAATGGCTACGTCAACAAACAAAACTGCCGCATTTCGAGTGAAGCTAATCCACAAGTGTATGTCGAAACATCGTTACATCCAGAAAAACTGACTGTTTGATGCGCTTTATGGGCTGGTGGAACCCTTCTTCAAAAACGATGAAGGCCATAACGTTACAGTCAATGGTGATCGGTATAGAGCCATGATTACTAACTTTTTCATTCCTGAATTGAACAATCATGATGTCCAGGAGCTGTGGTTCCAACAAGACGGCGCAACATGTCACACAGCTTGTGCCACAATCGATTTATTGAAAGACAAGTTTGGTGACCGCCTAATTTCACGTTTTGGACCTGTGAATTGGCCTCCAAGATCTTGTGATTTAACACCGCTAGACTATTTTCTGTAGGGCTATGTTAAGTCATAGGTCTATGCGGACAAGCCACAACCACGTGACCATTTGGAAGACAACATTCGCCGTGTTATTGCCGATATACGGTCACAAATGTTGGAAAATTCATCGAAAATTGGACGTCCAGATTGGACTACATCCAAGCCAGCTATGGCAGTCCTATGCCAGAAATCATATTTAAAATGTAATGCCACAAAATTATCTTTCGAATAAAAAAAATTCATGTCAATCGAATAATACATCGATGTTTTATTGCAATTTAAAGTTCTACACCTCTAAAAAACACCCTTTAATAATAAGAAAAAAACCATCTAGGTAATAATAATGAGTTCTTATTTTGAGAAAACTTCTATGTAGACTTTCAGCGAAATGAAGTATTCCCAAAACCTTGCATATATTCAATGAAATTTTCATATACAACATCAGGCATTTCTAAGTTACCTAACTATAAATTTGGTATAATTTTGTTTTCAATTAGATAAATCACATCTTTATAGAAAACTCGAAAAGAAGAAATATTTGTTCAAACATCACACTGAACTTTATTACCCACCGCGTTCAAATGTTTAAAAAAACGCTGAAAGTAATATTGGTATTTTCTTTCTCCCGTAGTTCCTTGTTTATGATTGGCAACGTGTGCTTGAAAACCAACCGATACAGGTTTTTGAATGGAATGAAGTGTAACTGGTACGTAGACAACTGGCAACAATATGCTTTCAAGAGTTAATTTAAATTTACAACGTATTTAAATGTTGTAGAAATTATGGGAAAACATATTTTCGTAATACTTATATTTCATCATTATTGCCAAAATTAGTTTTAATCATACTTCGTTTCTGATAAGAAATATTACCTAAAATATCTTTATGAAATAGGAAATTTACTTAATTTCTGAAAACTTTTTAACGAATGAGAAAATGTCGGATAAATTACTAAAACCAAGCCCGAGTGAAAACTAAAAAATTGCATAGGCTTAGATAAATTGGACACGAAAATACAGTATTTTGAGGAAACATCAAAATATAAAGAAATATTTTTGACTTTTTTTTTATAAGTGGTCTGTATTACTAACATTAGAAAAAATATTGGAAAACATGTTGCTAATATTTAATAATAAGAAAGTGGAAATAGTTTCATAAAAGAAATATAAACATTAGTTTGGTTAGATTAATTACGGAAATTCTCAACAATTATTTTAGATCTTATTAACTCAAATTCGCTAAAAGTTAAAATATAGTTGTTATTACGCCTTAAATAAACCCGATCTTTTCCCCTATCAAATAGTAAATTTTAATTGAACCACTTATTATTCAAATGTAGAAAATTTGAGGGTTGTAAGCCTTACCATTGTTATCTTAAGAATCATACTGCTATTAAAACTAATTTTTTAAAGAATCGTTATTGCTCCACTTGCATGCTTCTATCTCAACTAATTTTGTTAATACAGATACATTTGTGAAATAAATAATAAATGAGCATGATTATAATCCAATTTATTGCAATAACACAATATTTGTCTGAATTTTAATGTCAATTTAATTTAATATGAAGCGATGTTTTCAGTTTTTATCTTAGTTTTTATCAATGTAAAAAAGGACATGATCGGAGTAAGAAAATACTGTTTAAAAGAAAAATGATCAAAGTTATATATGCAGTCAGTGCTTTTTTTTAAAAATAATTTTTGGTTAACATTTTAAAATAAAATATTGTACACATTTGGGACGAAATAATAAAAGTATAAGCTCATCATATCAGTTTTTTTTAAAAAAAAACTCAAGTTCTTGTAAGGATGATTACAAATGAATTGAGAGTTTGAATCACTCTTATCTTGATTTTAAATATTATTAAAACTGATTCTTTCGTTACAGATTCTCTTCCCCCCCCCTCAAATTATGATCATGTAAATCCTTACTTTGCTTATTCCATTTCTTAATTATAGTATCTTTAAAAATATTCTACTTACAAAATGTTCGTTTCTGTGACTTATGAATAATAGTAATTTGAAACATGCATTATTCCAAGGAAAATCGTTATTCATGTTTATTTCTATTATTTCTTGCATCTAAACTACTATAAGAATAATAAATTTTTATAAATTACATTTGACATAAGCAACTGAATATGTTTCTCCTTCGTATCTTTCGAACGATTTTTTTGGATTTATTGTAGTTAATTCATGATGTTTATTACTGATCGTAATGAAAGCTAGTTTTAACTTTAGTTTTACTTGCATCAGTAATTATATATTTGCTCTCTAAACTGCTCCTTGAAAACTGTGGGACCTCCTTGAAAACCTTTAAAAGTCAATAAATAACCAGAAATAACTTGTTTTCAAACGAAATGGCTAAGGCGTCTAATTTCTTCTTTTCATTCAGAACCACAAAGATTCCTACTGTTCAGTAGGTTATTTTTTAGCCATTGTACGACGACACATGGTAGTGTCTATCATAGACGAATAAATTGAAGGAGGCAGTGAAACCGAACATAGCATCTTGAAGAGTAATTTCTTTTCACAAAATATCACCTCCTAATGGTAAAATTAAATTGAACTTCTTACCCATAGCTTTATAATATCTGTAACAATGAGCTATCCACGAGCTATCTTTCTATGGAAATCAGTATTTTACTTTATATCCCCTAGATTTATTTTTTAAAAAATAATTCTTGTTTGATTTTTTTTTACCTCTGCAATACGTAAAGGATCTTTAAAAAAAACAGCAACTTCAAATTAATAGCACTTTCTACGTTTAAAACAATATGGATAAATTATTCCTTTCCCCATAAAATATTTGTTACGTACTTTTTTTGGATTGTATAAATAAATATATATAAATAAATTATTTAAAATTCATTATATTACGTTTTAGAATTTCTAAGAATAAAATCATAAACATTTCGTACGCAGCCTTTTTATTCTATTTCACAATTACCATATTTATAAGCATCTCATAAATAATACTCTAACTTAATTATTTCTGTGTTTCGCGTATCATAGTTTTAATCATAGACAATGAATTAATTTCTTTTATATACTGTCCTTGCAAACTCTCTCAAAAAATGAAACTTTATAAAGGGAATCAAATTTGGTGAAATATCGTATATCCAGCAGCATCGTATTATTATTATTTTTATTATTTAAAGACAAAAAATTTGCAAATGAAAAGATGAAACTTTTCGATTTTGTTTACTTAAATATATGTATACGGATATTGAAAAAAGCCTCTTTGGTTTTATGGAATAATATAAAATAAGAACCCTCTGAGAGAGAGCTGAGTTTTCAAAACGCCATTCATGCTATCTGTTTTAAAGAAAGCATTTTGCAACAATAAAATGGAAATGTTTTTAAAGTCATTAAAACTTCTATATTTTATAACTATTAAAAATAGAAATGATTAAATATAACACAAATAACTTTACACATTTATTTCGAAATATATATATCATTTACATCATTTTATTTAGCTTTCCTCTATACGTAGTGCTTTGGCATTCCGCAGTAGAAGAATCTCATATATTCTGAAAATAATGCAATTTTAAATTTGATGTATGAAATAAATAATGAAACTAAACATTGAAATTATATCGAGGGAAATAAAATAATTAAAGGTAAACATTTATTTCTACATGCATTTAAAAAAAACTAATAAAACTTAGAATGCAACTGTTTTTTATTATCATAACAACTATAAAATATTTTAAAAAAGCATTTCATCACAGTTAATTTATTTTATTATGGTATCCTTTTACATTAATGCAGAAATTTTTTTGTCTAGTCTTAATAGTTTAGTACAGAATGACTTGAATGTTCATGTTGGAAGAGGTTTCGTCTTTTTTTTAAAAAAAAATGAGTATAGTTTTAGGCTATAAATGCATAGTTTTTTGAAAAGTTTTATTATTAATATCACTTTATCGCATAAGATATTATACCAATAAACAATTTATGTTAGTATATATTTTATGATAGTGTAATGTATGAAAATTTATAATTATGTATTACATATACGCTCAAAATAAAGGTAATGTGCTAATTAGGGATTGCAATACCGGTATACCGAATATCGGTATTTTGAGTAATTTGTACAATTTTGAAATACCGGTAATCACAAGTTTCAATACCGGTTTTTCGGTATTTACCAGAAATTTTTAAAATTGTTTCCACTGTATGTTCAGGGATCGCCAACATAGTAAAATAGTATACGTTTTTGTGTTATAGTTTTAATTATTGCACGATGATTAAAATATATTATAAATGAAATAATTTTACATGCATTTCAGAGGGTGAAGATATTAAACGTCTATATTCCGCTCATTCCGTTAGTCTTAATTTATTTTTCTTAGCTGGTTCTGCAGTTCTCAAGCAACTCATTAAATCCACCATCTTATTCTATCATTGCAGGATAAGAGACTACTAATATGAACTTTAAAATATGGACATAAATTATTTTTCTAATAAATAGAACTAAATACACTATACTCCTAACTAAGTTCTCGTTGAAAGAGGAATAACACATCCACGCTCATCTGCCTTCCTTAAACCGTCAACACCTGTTACTACAATGTCTGCTTAATGGGAGAAATTAGACTGTGAACACAATGTTGCATCGTACAACCAAGAGAAGTCATAAAATGTGTTAATCATCCAAGGCCAAAACCATCCTATTACAGCTCAGAACAATACTGCAGGCGCGCCGGTTTCGTAGTCTGATATTCGTATCCGAGGAATCAAGGTTTTACTTGTGAAGAAAATGCATACTATTCCGATATTTTTTCTTAAATTGGTGAGTTTGTTATTCACATTTTATTTGTAAATCGTACTTTATGTTTCAAAATAATTTTCAGATTTATTATATATATACTCATAAATAAAAATCCATAATAATGAATAATACTAACTTTAAAGAACATAAAAAATCAGTTGATAATACTTTGGTTTGGTTTCATTATTTTTACGATGAAAACCACAGACTTAAAAGTCATATTAACACTTTTTTTTTATTTAAATAAATAAGATGTTCCTTTAATTTTTGCATAATTCTTTATATACTGGTATAGTTTATAAGTTACACATTATTTTTTGTGATATTTACACTCCTTAATAAAACTGGTAAGTAAAACAAAGAAGCACCCAGTGTTTTTTCTGTTGTTGTTTTTTTCCTCTAAAATTTTTACTACCGGTATTAAAACCGATATACCAGTATTAAGTTCTATAAATTATCAAATGCTGGTATTGAACTTTTGGTCCGATATTGCAATCCCTAGTGCTAATGAATCCCCAATATTTTACGTAACTTGTAAAAAGAAAACATAATTTTAAGATAAACGTGATTCACAATAAATATTTTTCTGATGGAAGTTAATAGAAGTGGCCTGCGTGTGAATTTCATTCTTGATTATACTTCTAATTCAAAAAAAGAAAAATACATGCTTACAGAAACTTAGATAAAACGGTACACAAGGAAACTTACAAGTTTCTGTAATTTCAATTAGATATATTGATTGGAAAGTACTTAAAGTAGTGAAGTGCTGAAAAAAACTCCAAAAAAATAAAACTGTATTACTGTCTCTGACGCTTTAAGTTGGCGAGAATAGTTTCCAGAAATGCTAATTTTAACAGCACAAAATTCATTAATATTGTTCCAGATATACAGAGAAAACGTATGGCCATTATTAAAATACGAGCCATTATCAGTGATTATGTTGTGAACCTATAATTACAGAGCTTGGGGAATCCTCATTTTTCTTTCCTGGTATCAAGTGTCAGTGGGAGAGAAAGACGAATGATCTGGTGAAGAGGACTTTTTGGAGGGTTTTGTGTCTTTCTACCCAAATTAGAAATTGGAAGGTGAATGCTCAAATTAAAGAGGGGGTAGTCTAAAACCTACATTTGTTCTATTAATAGGTTTCTATTTTGGGGGGTTAGGGGGAAAGGTATACATTTTCATAATTTTAAGAGACAAAAGAAGGTATGCGGTAAAAAAATGTGAAGAATAGCAATTTAAAATTGACTTTGCGCACAGCAAACTTTAAGATCTAAAGCTCACAGTCAAAATAACCTAACACGGTGTAATGAGAGAAACTACAAGTTATATCCAGATAAGAATTTTCAAGTCCTTATGTTTTGTGATGTTAAAATGCACTACCTACTAAATCAGATACCTGCACTAGATGCGATTCTACAAGTATTTCACTAACTACGAGTCAAAATCATAATGCGTGGTAGCCTGTTTAATACATAGTAAGTTAAAACAACTAAAAGCAAAAATAAAAGTACTGATGTTTAATATTTTGGCGTTTATTTTAATTGTACTATATATATAATGAACTATTATAGTGTACTAGCTTACAGTTATTATAACTTAAAAAAAAAGCTGGAAAACAACAGAACATTACTGGTCAATGTATTACAATAGCAAATTTCTAGTTTTGAAACTAAAATTAAAGTTAAACGTAGTTTCAAAAAAAAAAAAGGTATCAAACTTTATCTATATTACTAACAAAGACGAAATAACTATTAGATGGGAGAGACAGTTTAAAAACAAATTTTCATACTAAAATTAATTTATAGCATTCTGGAACCCATAATTCTGTAGGTTCAAAAAATAAATTACTTATGCTAATATGCAAACACATTTTTACACTTATGAATTTAATTTGAATGCATTTAAAGTGTTTTGTTTCATAGTTTGTTAATCTAGACATTGCATTACAATCTTTATTGAATACCAACTTAAGATCTAAAAGAAATGAAAACGAGAAGTTGGGCTTATTGGCGCAAATATCACATTTTGCCGAGATGAGCTATAGAATAATGCATTATTCTTTGAAGGAATAAAATTTTCATTGAAATTATTCAGCTTTTAAAGTTTTCTATCAATATTATTTAAGAAATAAAAAGTAATTTCTTGCAAATTCATTAAATAAGTTTAATACTGCTATAGACAATATTTTCTTAACTTTTCACTAAAACGTTTGTTATTGTGACATAAATATATCGAACATAAGAAACAAATGACTTTCTATTACTTATTGATTTTAATAATTTGAATAATTTTGCTCAATAATACATATTAATTAATATATTCATAAATCAAACAAGTAATATAAAAAAAGTCAATTCCTACTTAGATCAACAAATAAATTTTTTTTTTTTTATTTTAGCTACTTTTTTATTAAACAGTTACAATTAATATAAATATGTATAGACATAGGACAGAATCACAACATTAAGTGGTAATTAATTTTTATTATTTATCTTTAAAGTATCGTATTGTCATCCAAAACAATCGTGTATATAAAGTTTCAGTTCAACAGAATGCTTAAAAACATTAGAAAAAAAAACATTTTCAAGTCTTGACACAAGTCGCCAAAAGGGTCATTAAGTCGCCTAAAATGATGCCAACGTGGTTGTATTTGTAATTCTTTAAATAATTAGTTTTAATAAATTAATTTTCATTAATTATAATTAAAAATTATTGTATTGTCATCCAAAATAATCATGTATATAAAATTTCAGCTGAATTGAGCGCTTTAAAATGTATTTTATTAACGATCTAAAATTTCATCAAAATAAATAAGTAAATGTATATAGAGAGAGTGTAAGTTAATAGTAGGAATTGAAAACTGAGATTCTAATTTTCAGTGTTATTTCATTCATATTTATATATAATATATTTATATGTATCTTACAAAGAATTAAAATATGTTTGGTAAGAAAAATCCATTGCCATGGGATATAGCAATAAAAATATCTCATTTCCATTTTTACCACCTTCTGTCAGACGTATGAGATAAAATATTCTATATCTTGCATTGCATTTCATTTTCTAGAGAGCAATATTATTTTTTTTCTCTCTTTCCCATATTTATTATTATTTTCTTTTTTTACCTTTCTTGCATAATCCATACAAACAATGTCTTTCTGATTAAATTCTATAATATTTTGTATCAGTTGTATGTAATTTTCATTTTACTTTTATCACATAACATTGTGGAAGTGTATTTATCTGAATTTTTTCACGTTGACTTACAATTATTTTCAATCTCAAATATTAATAGAAATTTCCTGCAAAAAATGGGTAAACATTAATTTCTCTAGTTTAAATTGAACTATAAACATATTCTGTTACTACATATTTCATGTGAGTTCAATGCATTGTTAATGATGTTACAGTCACTTCATAAGTTCAATATCTGGTACCACTAATACCCTGTTTCCCCGCTGAACTATTGAAAAATTGGCTACATTTAAAATTAAACTATATTTCCAATCTCTACGCGACAATGTGTTCAAGTTATAGAAGTATCAAATCATATTTTATTTGTATCCCTTCATCTACTTTGATATACACTTTTATTAATGCACTGAGGGTTGGGTATTCTTTGGTAGACATTACTAAAAGTTCAAAACTGTTTCAAATGTTAAGAATGCTGGCTTACGGCAATTAAGTTAAGTCATAATCCCTTGTGAGTGCGGAGATTAGACATTACCATCATATGGTAACCAGAAGGTAATTAGTAATTTTTAATGGTTTGGCCATTTTATGTGTGCTATAATAGAACTATATTTAGGGAGCTTAATTTAAACCTATTAATAGACGTGTCTCTGCAATACAAAAATGAATCCGACAGGAAAGCGATGCAGTTCTTTTGAAAACGAAATTTTAAAATACATATATACTGAATTATATTATCTATAGTTTTATGCTATTCGTAATTGAAAAAAGAAAATATAAAAAATTCTGTTACTTAAAATGTTTTGGTATTCGTTATTTAAAAGAGAATAATCTAACTGCTATTGGTTATGATACAGAAGGATCATTACTGTTAATTTTTCTTTAACAGTGTTTGTTTTTTCTGTCATGAATTGATTCTTGCTTCAACTGCCCTCATTAAATTATGAAAATGTAAATGTTTAATTAACGGACACATTATTTTATAAATTTACGAAGCAACTGAAAAGGTAAAGAAAATTCAATGTTTTAAGTTACTTTATTCTCGAAATGATTGCTAAGAAAAATTTTAAAATAATGCAAAAATTATTTTACAATACATTGAGAAATTTATCCCGAAATCCCATTTGTAATTTATACTAATGGGTTAATTAATAATTGTCCAAGTTGATATATTTAAAAAAAATATGCTTACTTATAAAAAACGCATATACTTTATTAATTGTAAACATTTACTATATACACTGCTGTTGGTAAGAAATGCAACACGTTGAACGAATCATCAGAATTAAATGAACTTTGCAGCAAATATTAATTATAGGATGTTATGTAAAATAGTAAAAATTCAGTGGCACCACGCATGCGTGGCGTGCACAGCGCCCTCTGGACTAATGCTGAAAGTGTATAAATAGAGGGCTGAAGTGGGACATTATGAATAGTTAGTGATTATTTGTTAGTGGCGAACGTTTAGTGAGAACTCAGTATGTCTCCACGAGGAAATAAGGAGAAATTCCAACAACTTAAGGAATAGTGAAACAGTTCCATAGTGATCTTAGTTTAGAAGAAGTGCACCGACGAGCACCGAACAAATCAAAAAACAGGCAGTGGATGACGAAAGGGGACGTCAGCGCGCAACGATCAACGCCTGCTCCGCATGGAGGTAAATGACTGCACACTTTCCCCCAGGCAGTTGACAGCACGTTGGTCTATGCTATTGGTGTACTAATGTCGGCTTCGTCGATTCATCGACGTCTACTTCACCGTGGATTGCGTGCAAAGGTGCATTTTTACAGGATCCCTCTCGCGGCAAACCTTCCGCGGCTGCGTCTCCTAAGGGCTCATCAGCACAGAGCCTGGCAAGCTAATTGGCACCAAATTGTCTGTTAAGATGAATCACGCTTCAACTTGTGGGACCATGAGGGACGCATTCGTGTTAGATGCTATGTTGGTAAACGTTACCTTCCATAGTGCGTTATCGAACGAAATAGTGGCCTAACACCCAAAGTTATGGTTTGGGGTTTGATTTCGTATCGTGAACGATCCAATTTCCTGCAAATTGAGGGTAATCTCAATAACAAAAACAGGTATGTCTGTGAGGTGCTTCAACCCGAAGTCGTTCCCTTCCTTCAAAACATCCCTGGAGCTATCTTTTAGCATGACTTTGCACGCCGACACGTTGCAAAGACTGTTCGAGACTTCTGTTCATCCCAACGCATGCAACTTCTTCATTGCTCAGCTTATTAGCCAGATATGTCGCATATTGAGAGTGTGTGAAATTCGGTTGGTCGGCGTTTCACTCGTGATCCGCGTCCTGTAGCTTCATAATACGAACTTTTACTGCGCATACAAGCAATATGGAATTCTGCTCCATAAACAGACATTCAATATCTGTTTGACTCCATGTCACGTCATATAACAGCACTTAATTCAGAACGTGGTGGCTACACCAAATACTGATTTCAGACACTTAATACATATTTTTTTTGCTTTGAAAATTTCGTCATTTAATTATACTTACGCAAGTATTTTGTGCATTAAATTCCTTTTAATTCTGATGAATCTTCCATGGTGTTGCATTTTTTACAACATCAGTTTATATAGTTCGACACGTGAAATGATTTGAGCTTGTCCACTGCTCTGCCGAAAATGTTATGTAGTTGGAAAATTTGTTTGCATGAAGAGTGAAAATTGTTATCACGATGGTAAGAATAAAAGTAGTTCTTGGCAAGAAGTTTGGTTGCAAACTGTACAAGCTGTTTGGGAAAAAAAACTAGATCGGCGATACTCAACCGGCGGTTCGCGAGGTCTTTTAAGTGGCCCGGTCAGGGCCCATTGCTCCAAGAAATTCATTTATGTGTGAAAATTTGGTGCGAAATTCTTCGTGAAAAAATCAAATATATCAATTTTTCTTTTTGCTGTCGATGTCATACGGATGCAAATTTATATATATATTCTGATTTTTGATAATAGAGAACAGTGGAGTAGCAAATGTTTTATTAGTAGAACTAATTTGTAACTATCTTTCATACCTTGCAAGCGAAAAATATTCGAAGAAAATATATTGTTTCAACACGATTGGGAAGTTGACTACTTTGTAGGGAAAAACAAGCATGGCTCAGAAATTGTTTGATTTGTTACGAAAGTGTACTTAAAAATACCAATAAACAGAATAGTTCAATGACGTTTTTCATCGAATATATCTTTCAAGAGAGGGTAAATAAGCTTTATTGAATAATTTTTTAAACAGCAACAAAATGTTTTGTCAGTGGTTGTGTCACATCGATTACAAAGTCACCCTGTGAAATTTTTATATTATTGTTAATCATATGAAACCGCTTACTGATATAGAAATTGAGATTCTTAAATGCTTCCAATGTAGAAAATTCAGTTGCAAATATAAAAAAATAATCATTAAAAAAAGCAAAATAGGAGTTTTATTATTTTGATCAATTTCCACGTTTTAAATTTTCTATGTTATTTTGGTCTTAAAGCATTTCTCCTCCCCCACCCCCTACATTGATCCTCAAGCTGCGCTCCTCGTGAAATAACTAACATATGTATTTCACCCGGCAGAAAAAAGATTGATTATCCCTGCACTAGGTAAAGGGAGATAAATATGAAAGTGCATAGGTTGATTATTTGGCAAGAAAGTACTAGCAGCTTTACTATAATATTTTTATTAATCATGTAATTAAACTGTCAATGACTAGGAGTTCCACATATCTTATGTGATATTATGATTACGGATTGGATTAGCTACATTTCATAATTGTGTTATTTTGGTTTGTTTTGTTGTAGATTTCTGCTTGCCAATTAGTGAATTTCTGCTATAATAAAATCGTCTGTAATTTTTGCAGAGTTCCAGAATCAACTAAGATTTACTCTAAGAAAACTCCGAATGTTATGTGTACGGATTTTTCAACAATTGAAAGAAGTTCAACCAGGTTGCAGCATTGTATCTTAAAATTTGACTTTTTGAATAAATGAAGATATATATATATATATATATATTAATTCTCTACTTGGGAAAACATTTATACTTGACATAAACCCACTTTATTCATTACTAAATCATATAAAATGAAATATTGGCCTGTTTTTGGAATGCAAAACAAAAGGGATTTATATTGTAATAAGTGATTCACTACGTTGCATAAAATTGAAGTCAATAGTATGAATAATAGTGTGTTTTTCTATCAACGAAAATTATTTCTTTTTGATATACATTAGATGGAATTAGCTTTATACTCTCGCATTTTTCCGTTCGTAATATGCTTTAAAAATAGAAATAAAACATTTTCATCTCATTTCTATCCCGGTGGGAAATTCAATCGTTCCTATTGTCTCTCTCCCATTCTCTTTAATATGAAAGAGTGCCACAAAATGAAACATTATTTGTACCCGAGCCCTTTCCCTGAGGACTCTCAAGGTGCTAGGAAAGACAATGGACTCGTCTCGATCATATTAATTATATTAATGGATGCATTAATTGCAACGCTTTCTTCAGTGTGTCGAAAGTGGTAATGAATATTAAATGTTTTCTGTCGCGAAGACTGAGATTTCCTCCCGCACTGTATTTAAATGTTTCGGACTCCTCTTCCACCCTCCAATCGATTTTTCTGAACTTTTACGGAGTGTCTTGTCAACGTCAGAGGGAAAGGCTGCGATAATTAACACATTCGTGGTATTTCGGAAAGGAAACGCGATATCATTTACAATTCTTTTTCAAAATGTTCCAGAAAGGACTGCCTTTAATAACTATCTAATACGTTTTAATTAACTCGTCGCTGGTGTGCGAAGAGGTCATGTTATTAAAGTGAGAAGTGCGGCAACGCATTGATATCGAAATGAGTGTTTTACTTTTAATATCTTACAAATCACACATTATTCGCTTGTATTTAAAATTTCGAGGGTGTATAAATAATTGGGTGAAAGTTTTCGAGGTGTTATTTGGAACTTTCTCGTACTTTTGCTCTAAGATAATTAAGAGAAAGTTTTAACCATTTAAACTACTATCCTTTATTTCAATGAATAATTTTAACCGAAACAAGAGAGATAAACGAAGAAAACGAAATCCAGTAAACTATTTCAATTGAAACAGTGCTCTATAATATAGATCTTAAAGCTATGCAATTTATTAGTCAATTATTCAGATGCAGTGACTAAATTCTTAAAATAAATTGTACATTGTAATTTTTTGTTTTATAAATATTTGTTTTTATAAATATCTAATATTGATAAATGAAGAAAACAAAATCAGGTAAACTCTTTCAGTTGAAACTAGTGATATTTAGTATAGTGTTTAACTCGATGCAATTTATTAGTTAATTATTTAGATACAATGACTGACTTCTTATAATACCTTGTAATTTTAATATATATATATATATATATATATATATATATATATACAGACACATGCTACAATAAATTAATACATTAAGGAAAACCTAATGATATTAAATTATTTTTTCTCTCTTATTTTTTTATTAAAATAAAAATTTCTAAGGAATATCTATATTTTATTGTTCACAATGCAAGAAAATTGCATTAATTAATAATGTTTTTCAAATGCATTATGCTTACGTATTTATGCACATGTAAGCCATATAGAAAATGTCTCAATTTAAAATCTTTTTTGGACCAATTTATAAATTTTTTCTTAGATATATGTAAATATTTGAAATTATGTGAACCACAAAATATTACTCGGAAAAAGGTATCAAATGTGACTCTTGTAACAAAATTTTCGATATATTACAGGAAAGTACAGACTTCCATTTCATATTATCTGGAGTAACGAACTGTTAATCACGATTGTTTGCTTTTTGTGGTCTTACAGCTATTGTCTTAGTTTTCTTAAATAATGTATAAACTAAGAATAGATATTCAAACACGAGCCTTTGTAATATTTTAGACAAGAACCTCCTTATTTTATGTTTATCGTACTTCGCTCTGTGTCTACAAGTCCTTTAAAGTGCTGTAGAATTTAATTTTTGTTATATTCGAGGGTGTATTGGTAATCTTGGCTGTGAAAGAGGAGTCCAGTTGGCGTAAGAGGTGTTGCGTCATGATAAAGAATAAACGATACACGTCCTGGCATCTCACTAAAAATGTGTCGCTAGAAAAAAATTATTTAGGATTGGAAGACCAAATATATCTTGTTTCGACTAAAGCACTGCTAACAAAAATACTTTTTTCAACTGTCTTTTAGGGTTTAAAGTCCCTTTCCAATTGCCATTAGGCTATCCCAATCATTGACTTGCCATGGGAATTTAAAAAGTCATTTCAGCGCGTTTTCATGGGAGACCTGTGGATTTTTATCTTGTGGTGAAAATGTTAAAGACGTGGAATAGTTATACTGTACTGCACATTTTATGCAAGAGCCTGAACTGTTTCTTTTTAATGTATATGTATAAAGTACGTGTAACTACGTTAGCCAATTGTATGTTCTGAATCTCTTATGTGTATTGAAAATCTAGTAGTATACCGTAATTCTGGTTTTACTTAAAATTTTTCAGATAATACATTTACTTGATTCTATAAGCCTTACTTGCCTCAAGCTTTTGTTGAACATGAAGGAATGGATTGCCTTCTTTATAAATAATGCCGGGAAGTTATGTAATAATAACTCATAACTCGTGCTGTAACAAAATATTTTTGTTTAGAATTAACATAAGAATATATATATATAAAAGAAATATTATTATACATCAAAAACAAGAAATAATAGATAAAGAACATAACAAGAAATAGCGTAATAAAAATATAAAAGCTGAACATGAAGAACAAAATTATAGAGAAATAAAAAAAACCTACAAAAAAGAAGAACCTAGCGAGTCAGAAAGCAATTTCGGACTTAGGACCGAATAAGTGGGGTTAAACTAGTTTGAATGCGCCAACCTTCCCCCTTTGCAACTCGGTAGGAAAACCAAATAAAAAAAAAACCAAACTTCAGAGTATGAATAACTCAGAGAGAATGATAAAACCACTCACTACTATTATGTAACAAACTCTCCCAAACTCTTACTGCAGAAAAATCACAAAATATATACGTAAGAAAAGTAGAAAAATGCTAAAACATATATATATATATTCTCAATCGGTTTCTTTCTTTATAAAATATTACAGAAATGTTGATATTTCTAAGAAATAATAAAATATTTTGATATAAAACATTTAGAGACTACATCCCCCTGACCAACAATTACCCATTCAATAACTGTAAATTTTCGATTTCGGCTTCTAGTGCAGAATACAAATCTAAGATTCATTTTTGCAATACAGTTTTTTGTAAGCATAGTTCTAAGGGGTTTTTTTTAATAAATAATAATACATAAAATATTCATTTCATTTTAAGGATTCCTTGAAATGGCAACTTCCTGTCTAAAATATACCCTTTGTTTAGATTTTTTATTTAAAAAAAGTACCTAGTTTTTTTAAAAAAATTGTTCACGCATTTACTTGGACGAAATTATGTGTTTAAAAGCCGTAAAAAGCAGCATTTTTTTTTTTAAAAAGTATCACAAGCAACCAACAACACTTTTAAGCACAAAATAGTCTTGCTACGATCCAAAAGTTTGGAAAGTACTTAGAAGTGCTGGTTCGTTAAGTGTTCGCCACTTTAGAAAACGTATGCGTTTTTTTAATTTTTTTTTAATTATATGAATTCCCAAGAGTTCATGCTTAGATGCATAACTATAATTATTCTCTCTTGAAATATTTTTTTCTTTCATTTTCTCTTTTCAAATCATTACCTAAGGGAATTTGTCATCCAACCTTCGAAGGCTGCAAAGACAAAATGATTAAAATATTTGAAACCTAAATTTAAAAATATTCGAAATTTGGGAGAAAAATTCGAAAACAAAATACATTTAAGTAGTTCCTCTGTTACTATTTAAACTGATATGTAACATATATATATATATATATATAAATTTTTTAATGTAATTTTATAAAATATAATCAAAAGACATAAATAAAACAAAAGTCTCTTATTTCTTAGTTATTCTTTTCTTTTTTTTATGATTTTCCCATCTATACGTCAAAAATCTGAAATAAGTTTATTGCAGTTTCCCTTAATGAACGACAGGTGGTATTGGGAGATTCCGCGAAATGTTCCCTTAGAATTGTTTCCAGTGTTTCTATTCATACAAAATGAATGCATCTGTTTCATTTTCTTTCTAATACCGTTGCCTATTACAACAACAATTTGTAGAACAAAAGATCAAATGAAAAATAAATAAGAAAACAGCAGATCAGTTTCTGGCAGAATTTAAGCTTATTACTGAAGAATCGGTTTAAACTGTTGCAACCCAGTGTTTTTAAATCGAATTAAGGTAAATCTATAATGCTTCTTCACGAAAGGAAAACGGGCGATAAAAAAATCTATTTTACTCTGATCACCCAGCTTTAATACTTATTTATTTGTATTGGTTAACGAAAAAACAGATTCATTTTCGAGAATTCCTGTACATGTGGATAAATTTGAACAAATATTCTTAAGCCTCAAACATACAGGTGTCCTTTAAGACTTAAACTCGTGAATTATGTATTGTTCGCAATTAAGAAAAAATAATATGTTGTTAGTTGTCTTATACAATAAAAATTTAATCACTTCACTGTAATTAAATGAAAAAGACTAAAAAGGTTCAAATTATTTGTTCCGGAGAACTATAACGTTTCAATAATTTGCTATGTTACTTAAAAATACATATATAACTCAATATCTACATATATCTCATTTTTCTATTAAAAAAATAAATAATTATTCATTAATGTATTTGTAACTAAGACGTTCTGTAATTAATTTAATGGATTATTATTAATTTTAAGACTTGCAACTAACTAATAAAAACAATAATAATAAAAAAAATGCTTGGTGCTTTAATAATTAAAAATATTAAGATATATTTTGTATTTTAAAAATGAAAATACCAGGGGTGACAATTGCCATGCTTTCTGCGACACGTTTCCTTATTCCTAAGCCCATTCATTGCCAGAAAAATTTAGGGCGTCTTGCCCTGGATGGTACAGTTTTATTTTTATTTTTTTAAAAAACATTAAATTTTTCGAAATCAAATAATATAATAAGTTAGTCTTACATTATTGTAATGTTATGTACAGTAATTTTTTAATGAAAAAAAACACTTCGAGATAACTTGTAGATGGTATCACTGAATAAGATTCCTGTGCTGAGTGCTAATTGTAAGATATATTTCATAGTGTTTTTTTTTCAATAAAAAATTATTATGCAAATATTTTATTTTCGCTTTTTTTGTTTGATTCTACAATCTCGACACCAAATTTCAACTGCCGACAGTCAGATGTGTCGTTTTTTTCAAGCATATTTGTAATGGTCCTCACTGGGAAATATCTATAAGCCGATGACAGTTATAAAGTGTTGCAAAGTAATAAAAATAAGCTTAGATATATAAGAAATTATTAGCAGACCTCAGGAAAACCATCAGTTGGTACAAGAAAATTGTAGCACCTTTACTTCGAAATTTTCCTGAAGACATACGTGTTCTATAACCAAAAAATCTAGGGAATAAAATTACGATGATGCTTCAATTTATGCAATCAGGTGTAATGCATTGATTTGATGGCGACAGCAGCAATGCAGGAAACATCAGCGACTATGATACACATAAAAATTATTTCCTTTATTTAGACTATCTTCCGCCCACAAAAAAGAAAGCACACCTACAAAATCATGTCAAATATGCACAACGCAAAAAAAAAAAAAAAAAAAAAAAGTGGAACTGAAATATGTATTTTTTTTAAGTGTGTCCCAACAACCTTGCACTTTCCATTGATCCTTGCTTTGAATCTCATCGTACACGACAACAACATTAAAAATACTTAAAAAAAAGGTTTGACCTACATACATTCATGTATATATATAACTATTGTGTTTTAATCTAATCGTCTAAATTATAATTTTACTTATAAAAATTTATACTTATAATATGTTTTTTGCATTACATAAATTTTTCATTCATGCTTCCTAACCCGCGGTCACTCGTGCCTGTTTTTGCTACCGTCGTTACTCGCGGGGTGTAGAGAACACCCCTAACTTTTAACATGTGTATTTAATTATGAAATTAAAATTAAGTCATTATGATACATATTTATAAAGTACAGGATGTTTTTTGTATTATACAAATAAAATTATTGAATTTATCTCATACAAATGAGACTAACATTGATTTAAACTAAACATACACAATTTTCATTTTAAAACACATAATTTTATATTTTTTCATAAACCAGTAAAATGTATATACCATTAATAAATATACTTTATGAATAAAGAGATAATGATTGTAGAAAGTAGAAAAATAATATTTTAATCATTTTCCAAACATTCAGAGCAGACTGTATACATATGCTCAACTTCTCGCGGCAGTTCTCAGCCCCCAGATAAACTTTTGAAGGTCATTACATTCCAATCGTTCGTGAAAGGAGGGTTTCATCAGACCTGAAGGTTCAATGACCTAAAATGTGCAGCTACAGAAAAAATTGTGGCTCTACGCATTATTTTTAGAATCCTGGGAGGATTTTCTTGTTGCTGGGGTGTAGAGAACACCTCGCGCGAGTGATCGCGGGCTAATAATTCCTAACTAAAATGGAGGTATGAAATCAATCTAGAATTGTAGCACACACTATGGGGTATCTTGCACTTGGCAGTGAATAGGTTAAACGCTCGTCATATTATAAAACATCATAAGTGTCACATTGTGAATGAATTCTGAAGTTTCTTGTTGAATTTTTTGTACTACAGTATACAGGATCAAAAAAATTTCAGGAATTTATATTTATACTCATGTGATTAATGCTACAATTTTGTCACTTAGGATAGTAACAGTTAATTTTTGAAAAGGAATTCCAGAAGTGGAAAACTTCCTGAAGGGTTTGCGAACTTAAATCAATTTAACACATATCTAAACTACTTAGCAGCAAATGGATTTTTTTTTTGTCCACTGCAAATTCAGAAGTCTGAAAGGCAATACCGTGCAATAATTCTTATACACACAAATTTTACTTTGTACATATAAAACCTAATTTTAAACATATTCTTGAAGAATTATAATTAATGCATGTGGATTAAATAAAGTTTAATACGTAATCTTATGAAATATTTCCGTTGCAGTTTCTAACCTTGCTGTAAGATAATTTACATTTTAAATAAATGTTACATATATAATACGTTTAAACATATCTACAGGTGTCTCTTTTGTTCCAGGTGTTTCAAAACTCACGCACATCTACTTGGTAATCCTTGTTGTTTATAAAACAAAAGTATTGGATGAGATTACTTTCACTAGATAGCAGCAGGGAACTAATCATAAAAAGTTTTGAACGTATAAGACATCAGTTTCAAAATACTTGTCAGTTTTAGTCAGTTGAGCATAATGGGAGATGCATGATGTTTTCTCAAGAGCAAATAGCCATCGTGGGATTTTATTTCGCTATAAAATCTCGTTACCGTATGGCAAATGCATTTTAGCAGAAATATCGAGGTTAAATGACACCAAATGTATCAATAATAATACTCTTAGCGCAACGGTTACGTGACACAGGTTCGGTTGCAGACAGGAGGCGATCGGGTAGAGTGTTCATAATGAAAACGAAAGTGGCAGATGTGTAAACCGCTTTACAAAGAAGTCCATTGAAAAGACTGTCCGTCTACATAAACATCATGACAGAACTCATATCCTTGCTGTAAGGGATGAAAGGTACGCTTGGTTGCAGCAAGACGGCGCTATGTGTCACACATCACGGGGCAAAATGGAAGATTTAACTGAATTTTTCGATGATCGTGTCATTTCCAAAAGACTTTTGCCAACTTGTTTACTGGACTTGTCAATTCAGGATTTTCTCTTTGGGGATTTCAGAAAAATGTCACCTTCAGGAATAATCCCCATACGCGTTTGATGAACTTAAGAGTAACATCATTCATGCAATATCGGGCATTAGCTCTCACGCTCTTCTTCAACTAATCTGGTAAAAAGAGTTCGATTGTGTGTCCAGGAAAACGGACATCATATTTTGAACATTTACTATTATTTTACCATGTCTGACACCTGACAATAAAATTGACCATTCAACCTTTGTTTGATCCTTATTCTGTTTGTTAACATAAGTCAAATGTATTTAAAACTCAACCACAAAGGTTGATGTGCGTGATTTTTGAAACACCAGGTACTTAAAGCAGTTTCAAGCAGGAATTGTTTTTTTTTAAAAAAATAGGCTTTTAAGAATAAGACCTAGTTATTCTTCTGAATTATTAACTTAGGCCGATTTGATTGCAAGTATTATTCTTGACATATAATTTTAAATTCTCTCCTGGCGTGAGATAGGTGTTAGGAAAATAAAATACCATGTAAAATATTGTACCTGTCTCTCATTCGACTAAGATTTCAAATTGCGAAGTTCCATACCAATAAAAGTGTGATAGCAAATATTAATTCAAACAAAACATTATCTTTATATCTTAATAGGTGATTTAATTATAGACATACTGCATCATTAATTGTGAAATAAACATACAATTAATTAACTGAATTATGTCAGACAAATGTAATTGTAAAATTAATTTAATGATAAAGGTTTATTTAACGAAAATAATATGATAAATTACTTATTCTTTTTTATTTATTTTGGAATGTATGCACACATTAATAACTAATAGTTTTAAAATAAAAATATCAACTTCTATATTTTTTTAGTTATAATAATTAGTCTTAATTCATTACTTATTGTATAGAAATCAATTTTGCTTATGTTTTAATATTTTTACAATGCATTTAATCTCAAGAAAACCTAACAAAGTCAAAATGAAATGTTTACAATGCAAGTTTACATTCAGCTTACAAATGTTTAATTTCTTATTAGTTAAAATACAGGCATTTATTGTTTCGTTCTATTTAATATCCTTTTAAATACATTTATTTAAAAGTAATTTATTCAAAAGTAGAAATTAGAATTTAAACTGATCTTCACTTCAGTTTTTAAACTAGTTTCGCAAAAATACTATACATATGAACTGAAACGTGACTTCAAATAAATGGCTTTTAAGTTTATAAATGTAACGCAGCAGACAAAAAAATACCCCCAGAATCATACGGGTAACCGCACCGGAGCTGAGTGGAACTAGGGTTGATTATTTTTAGTGAATCATTTATTTCTCAGTAGAATGGCAAAAGAAGAAAGAAAAAAGTTTGTATTCCCAGAATATAAAAAGGAAAGTAAGCAAAAAATAATAAGGGGGTCTCGTAGAGTGAAGGGAGAAAGTGAAAGCTGAGAAACAGTAAAGTCCGGAATTTCTGCCGTTTCGTGACACACATTTCAATTGCTTTTTACGACCATTTCCTACCTTAGAAACGTATTTTTGCGTGCTGTCGGCAATTTATATGTTAATGTTTAATACCCGGTACATTTTACAAGTTTTTATCTAAAGCTCTTTGTCAACAAAAATTGTTTTTACTTTCCACAAACAAGTGAATTATGTTCACGTCATGGCAGCACTCCCCTCTTTTTTGCAGAAGTTGACTGGCTTCAACATGTTCCATTTGGATTTGGAATGCAGACGGGAAAACAAAATTTCTGTTTGCTGACTTAATTTCTCTCTCTCTCTCTCTCTCTCTCAGGATGCGTTTATTTTCTCTTTCAATTGTTTTTAATTTTTAATGCATATTTAAGTCAATAAACTCTGAATTGGAGTATTGTGCCTCTTATTCGCTTAGAATACTTTTGACGTTACCGAGTACAAAAATGTATCCTGGCGTAAAAATTTAAATAATTTGCAGGCTTGATCACAATTATCTATCTCTAGTACTACTCGACCGATTTTAATGAAATGTGATATGCACATACATTTATACAATACAAAACAAATAACTATTCAAAATTTAAAATACGCACGCATGATCGTACGTAACACTCGTGGAAGTTAGAACGTATGAAACAGTTGTTGCAAAAGAAGCAAAATACATAGATTAATAAGGGTAACACCCTCTCTTACAGCTTGCGGCGTAATGCCATGCTTGAAATAAGTCAGTTTATCCGTTCTTGTGACAATTGGTCCCACTTGCTGTTTGGATGGTTCTCGGAAGGGGTTCTGAGTTGTAATCGCCCTCCCCAGAGAGTCCCAGACATTCTCTATAGGGTTGAGGTCTGGAGATCTGACTGGCCAATCCAAACGGCGAGTATTCTCACTCTCTAGAAATTAGTCGACCAGAAAATCTCTATGAAGCCTAACGTTATCGTCCATTAAAAGGAACTCGGGGCAACATGCGTCCCTGAAAAGGTGGTCATAGGGCTCCAAGACCTCATCCCTATACCTCACCATTCACAAAGCATCTTTCAAAGACATGGAGAGGTGTACGGTTATCCCACTTGATGCCTGTCCAGACCATTAAATCTTCTCCACCATTATTGTAGATTTCGTGGACTTTGGAGTGTAGTTAGTGAGAGTCACATTGGTTCTCTTCATATGAACGTACGGTGAGAATCGAGGTTTAGGCTGAAACGGGACTCATCGGTGTACAATCATTTTTTCATTGCTCCATACCCCAATCTCTATGCTGTCTGCATCATGCTAAACGGTCTCTCCTGTTCGTAGACGGAAGCGTGCCGCAAACAGAAGGTCTTCTGGCAAACAAGACTCTTTCATAAAGTGTTTTTAAAACAGTATCCCTTGATACACGAGTTCCTGTGGCTGAAATAACGAGAGAGCTTAGAAGCTGTAACCCATGATATGCCTCGCTATAATCGGGAAATGATTATATTTTCTGACCATCGTGACTCTTGGACGAACTTGCCTATGCTTTCTCTTGATGGATCCAGTATCCTGGAACTGTTTCTATAAGTTACACATGACGCTGGGCGTTAAAATGAAATATCTACAAATATGGACTTGATATTGGCCTGCTTCTAGCATTCCCACAATTCGCCTCTTCATTCCCTCATCTAAACGTTGATGGTTACGCATTTTTACTGTTGCAATTTGAATTGAACCAATTGCTTCAAAATAATACCAAAAAATTGCTGAGGGGATCTGGCGAACGAAATATGTCTTAACTTAAACACACTTATACTAACTGTTTTTCTGCTGGCTCTACCTACACACACATGACATGTACGCTTACGTATTTGCCGTACAAGATTTTCATTTTTACTTAGAAGCAGTAGCTTTTAATTCAGTTCTGTTCCTTTCATGTATTTCGAAAGAATATGCAAATTCTTTAAATTTATTTCATTAGTGTATAGTGAATATAATAAAATACGCTTTTTTTCAATGGCATGTTTTATGTATCACATTTTGTAACTTAAACACATATAACACCTAAATATTATATAGAAATGATGAGCTGATGCATTGATTGTTTGTATAATAATATTACAATCGAAGCAACACCAAAACCATTGACGAAATATATCATAGTTAATAATTTTAATCGTTTAACATGTTTTTTACTTAAAGAAAGCGCTACACATCAATATATTTTTCAATAACAATACAAATCTTCTAGATCATTACTCAATAAATAGAATTACATAAACAGTGATAAAATGTGTTTAAGAATATTTTTTATAAGAGGAAGCCTTCTCTCTTCTCATCTCAAATCTGCAAAAATGGTTTTATAGTTATATACCCTGAAAAATATAGACTTAGAAATACCATGTTTGTAATTTTTTTTCAGTATAACTTTAAGTGTTTTCTTTTTAAAAAAAGCAAAAACATTTTGTAAACACATGCTCACACTAACATTTATTAACTATCCAGATGAATTTAAAACGAAACACAATATAACTTCCTCTTCGAGCAGTTCACATGTTATGGAATTATTAAATGTCGTTTACTGTGATATACAGTAAAATTAAGCAATTAATATTTTATACACAACTTATACGCTCTGCTGTACATTAAAATTAAATAATATTGTATGATGTATGAATGATAAAAAATCTTTCTAATGAGCCAAACTAATTCTTAATTGCTAAAAATATAACGCTAGGCATGATCTCAATCATTGATCATATTTTACATACCCTCAAGGGTTTTGACCCGTGTCTGCAGAAACAAATGTCTATTATATTATATTAATTATATTATATGAAGGAAAATGATTATTTATTTTTATTAGAATTATTTTTTCCTACATAAACATTTTGTAATTCTAAGATTTCCTATTTTAATGATTCATGTTAACTATATATTAAACAAAAAATAGTCGATGTTTCAGTTTTCCGAAGTAAAATAATTTATAGTACACTTTAAAACAAAACTATTTAAAACGTTAAGAAATTAACCAAAATTACATTATTAACTATTATTATTCATCCGTAAGAATTTATTTAAAAAATAGCCTTACAGTTGATTAATGAAAGGTTGCAACCTAATGAGCCAAAGTGCTTGTCTATTTTATTTAATATCTTTTTTTCGTTCATACTGGATATTAACAAATACTTTTTTTTTGAGCTATTCAGTCGAAATAAAAACTGAAGCGGATTATGTTTTACAAGTAGAAAACATTATTTTTGAGCAGAAACCACAAATCATGGAAATAAGTAAAACCCATTTGAGTTCATTAATTTAACTTGGAAGGAATATTTCTTGAATATCCATAGTTACTTAACTTTTGTAATCAGATTCCCCAAAGCACATATTCATATTTTAAGTTAATGTAAAAGGAATATTTGAGCTGAACTTCGACAAATTGTTATGGTAATGAGTAATTGTGATGGTACAACGAGTACAATGATTTCTTTGCCTGAACTGCTAGTAACAGCATCCAGCAGATCTTAGAATACAAAAGATTTGTTTGAAGTAGGAGAGTATTACATTTGAAAGAGTACTTACAATTGATTAATTTGGATGCATCGCGTGTTCGATGAAGATTAGAGGTCCCAAAAGGAACAGGAAAGTAAAATGAATCGTTTTCTAAGTATAATTAAGGGACATGCACAATGCCGTTTTCTTTATTACAAATGGCTAGTTCAAACATGTTATTGACAAAGTTAGCTTTTTCTGCACTACAACGAAGAAAGGAGTAATTTGATATTCTGAAAATAGATATTTAGAGTTCGTGTTTTCCCTTGTAGAATTTTATTGCTTTGGACATGCTTCGAGAACATGCAATGAGGAAAATCCTCGTTCTTGCATTAAAAAAATAACCATTTGGGATAATTCCAGATTCTAAAAGTGGAAATGTGCTGTCCCATGATTCTATGCAGCAATTAAGAATTGAATTGTTCTGCTGGTTATGCTTGTATAGTAGATTGTTTTTAATATTTTAATAATATAACATATTTATCGTTTTTAATTGGTAGAAGAATTTCAATTGAATATTGTGCCAAATATGAAATACTTTTATAACGTTTTTTTATAACTTGAAGTTCGTTGTTAAATAATTTTATTGACTTTAAAAAATCTCCATAATTAGGAAAAAATGCAATTTAATTAATCGGTACACAAAAGTCCGTTCAGTTAAAATAGTTCTGTAAAGAATGAGCGTGGTTGAATTATCGACCAAAATATTCATTTTCCTGCATTAATTGTTTTTTTAATATCGAGTGGTTTGCCATGACCCATGAGACTTATTCATCAGTCAAACTCCCTTATTTTCTGTGAGGGCGGTGCTTCTCACTATTTCCCACACAGTACTTCTATTCCAATTTTCAATCACAATTTTTATTGTGCCCTTCCCCTATGCAATAACAATATATTGGATGCAATAATGATGCACTTTGTGTGACGTAAAGTTGCAATACAACCTTAATTATAAACTGTACAAATTATCAAGTTAAGTATTAAATTTTGTACATGTTACTTTTAAGTAATATACATTTTTCAAGTAAGTTACTTCTAAGTAATATATATTTTAAGTAAGTTACTTTTAAGTGATATTTTTTATAAGAAAAAAAAAACTTTTGTTTTTGACATTCTTGTGCTCTCATGCAGATTATCATGCACCCTTAGTGGTGTGTGTACCACAGTTTGAAATTTCCTTGTGCAAGGTTTATAAAAATCATAAATTTTCCCATGATTTTCTCAGCTACAAAATTCTACTCTACTCAGCAGATGAACGGAACAATGTTTTGTCTCCTTACATTTGTCTATCAATACACATTGATTACAATAACTGACAAACATAAAATGCATCTAAGAACATAACAGAATAAAAAAAACACAAAAACCATATTAAAAAACAGCAACAACAACTCCACACAATAACATAATAAAAAGGAAAAAAACAAGCAAATATTGTAAAATTAGTCTAATGAGTTAAAAATCAATTTAAGACTTAGGACCTAATAAATGGGGTTAAACTAGTTTGATGGTACCAATAATTTCCCTCTGCGTGTGAAACATATATATGAGAATCTTGCTTTCTCTACCGCAAAGGTTCCCACAGCTCAGGAATTGTAAAGCATGTTATCTTGTTGATATCGCGCAATGACGACGGAAAATAGCCATCTCTTGAGTTGCAACGTAAAAAAATAAATAATCAGCATACGATGATACATTGAAATGTCAATTATTTCCTAAGAAATAGGATAGTAGCATTGTTTGAATTTGAAGAGCAGTTTTTTGACTAAACTAAATTAATCAAAATAACTCAATAGGATTACAGCTCTTGAGCTAAATAATTAAGTAATATATAAAGTATTTTTCTTCCTTTATTTAAAATAATCTAAATATTTCGACAGTATTTTTTTAAAAAAAAAGCGAGCTTGATTTGATCGTGGAATTAGAAACGACCTAAAATTAAGTAAATATCAAGATAAGACTAGAAATATGTTATCATTAAATCCATTGTCTTTATTAGAAATTAGGAAACAAAATGTTTAAAATAAACCTTTGTTTTATTGTTATTTTTTTCACAAGTAAAGCATGTTCCCGGCCATCATCATCCTACATTTGAAAAATTACTATACATATTTTCCTCAGAAAACTTAAATATGTATAAAAAATATTCAGCTACGCTAAGAAAAGAATAAAAAAGTCAAATAAACTCAGAAATGCTATGCATGTTAAAACTCAACCTTACTCAAATAAATCTTCAAGTAAATATCAAATGAAATTATTATCCCCCTCCCTCATCTTTTTCCTTTTGAGATATGTTTTGGCTTTCGAGATTTCCGCCTGTATGAAAAACGAAAATATTGTATCTGCGTTTCAAAAGGGAATTATTATTTCCAAGTTTTGAGGGAACTATCTTATTTGGGAAATAATAAAAAAAATGTATAAATATAGCCTAAGGTAAAGTTTGGCAACCGTTGAACAACTGTATGGTTTTGGAATTTCTTATAAGAGATTGAAAACAAACTTCCGGATCTGTTTACTAAAAACCTTATTTGTCAAGTGCTATGTTGCTTTACGCTAAACGTAGACAAGTATGTTTTGTGTACAAAAGGATTTTATAGATTACTGAGCAGATGAACTAAACCTATCAAAACTTGGCGTACTACTTTTTTCCCCATTTATTTCAAAAAGTTTATTTCAAATGCCTTTGCGCTGAAGTTTTGAGTCGAAATATTTGCTGCTGGAATAACTGGAAAATTCGGTTTAAATATTTGTTTTAAAATAGCGGTATATATTTTTCTTAAAATCATACCCAAAAGATGTTTGCTTTCAGGAACATTACTTGCTGTCCGTGGAATATTTCATATAAAACATAAAAAAAATAGTTATCAAAAAGTGTTTCTTCAACTGTTTCGCAGATATTTTCTATTACATTTAAAAAAAATAAACATATAACTTTTTTAAGTATTGAAACAGCCGCTTTCAGGTACCATTATTAGAGTATATGTGCTGTAATTTTAATGCTAGTTATGTACATATATCTGAAGAAAATATTGAAATGTTTCTATGAAAATATTTTACATATTTTTAAAGTTTTCTAAACACTCATATTTTGTAGTTTTCTGTAGTGTATTTTTTTTTTGTTTTTTTGTGATTTCTAAACTATAGGATATACCAAATACAGAATAGTATAAGAGGACATGGGATTCAGGATATATCATATGGTAAAGTCCACATATTATTCCAGATAATGTCCCCACATTTTTCCCCAGAACTCCCATCCCTCCCTCGTGATTAAATTGGAACACATTTGGACCAAAAATTCGTAGCATAATGACATGGTCAGATTTGCCAGAATTGATTTTTGAACAATTTTGAAACAAAAAGAACTGTAAGAACCTCCCAGACTTACTTCAAGCTAAACAAATATTTATTGCAGCTAATGAATAAATACTAATTTTAATGTTGAGAGATTGAATTAATAAGCATGGATGATTAATTACTAAAAATTATTTTACCTTTTATTTCTCTGACCCATTAACTTTCAATTCCTTCTTTTGTCTCATTTCAAATTTTAAAAACTACACTTGTAAAAATAAATTTTAAAATTCGTTCAATAATTTTAAGAATTTTAAGTTTTAAGGAGTTTTTAAATTTTAGACTTAGCATATATATATATATATATATATATATATATATATATATATATATATATATATATATATATATATATATATATGTGTGTGTGATTTCGTGTTTCGTTAATCATGACTTAAAATATAATATTTATAATAAAAAATAGGTCTTTGAATATAATACTTTAAAAGTGTCTTTTTGGAAAAGCAGTATCCATACCTTAATTTATAGAATCATTATCCTTAATTACTAACAAAGAAATTAAGATCTCAATGAAGATCATAAGGAAAAACTTAATATTTACAATTATATATATATATATATATATTCAGAGTTTCATTTTTCAGAGAAATATTACCATGCTAAATTTCAATAGATATATTGATAGAAATAAAATAGATTGCAATGTATCATAATTTTTATATTTTTTTTTAATTTTAAACTTTACCATCTCTCTCTGTTATAAATTCTATCAGTTTCAAACATTTTGTACAAATTACACCGTAGCTACAGACTCTATCCTAAAATTATTGCTAATAATCTGCAGTACATTTTTTTTCCTTTGTTACTTGGTTTCCTTTCTATTTCTAAGTTTTTGAAATTTTAGATATTTTTCACTTATTTTATAATTGTTATTTTTAATTATTTTTTGTTTATTTCTATTTTTATTTATATATTATACTTTGAAATTCCTTATCATTTACAGTGGTCATTTACATTATCAGTACTGGCTGTATTTACGTAAGATGTTTAGTTTCAACTCATGTGTTCAATTTTCAGTTTTGGCACAATTCTTTTTTTTTGGTATAATATTCAGCTTAAAAGGGAAATTTAGGATTCAGTAAACTAAGCTTAACCCCTACACTACTGCCGTTAGTCAGTTATAACAAGAGAAGTTTTGCATCTTCTTTCAATGACTTTATGTTGCATTATATTTTGTACTTTATTTTGAAATTTTTTTTTCTACCTCTTTCTCGTTGGATATTTCATAATAAGGCATTTTCTGAAAAATTTTGGAAATAATTATAACATAAAATTAATATTGTAAAAAGAAAGTAATGGCTTTGGGATCAGTTTAAAATGTAAAGGTGTGCAATCAGCAGGGGAAGAGAATAAAAAGTGTGCTTTTTAATATTATGTATAATGATCGCGAAATATTCTAATACGAACCATAACAGTCTTTCCCAAATAACGGTGAAATGTTCAATTGAAAATAAGAATATTGGTTATTAAGACAAATCTATATTGTGTATAGACCTTATTTCCGTATAGGAAAAAATGTTATTTAAATTTATTAACTACGTTACTTAAGTTAATAATTTTAATGAAATAATTTACCTTTGAAATTCTAATTTCCTTCTGTTTGTTATATATTTTTCGGGTGTGACTTATACATAATAATAAACTATTT
This sequence comes from Trichonephila clavipes, assembly GCA_019973935.1. Taxonomy (NCBI): domain Eukaryota; kingdom Metazoa; phylum Arthropoda; class Arachnida; order Araneae; family Nephilidae; genus Trichonephila; species Trichonephila clavipes. The sequence continues at coordinate 1,326,532 of BMAU01018568.1, forward strand.
CAATGTAATTTATGTTAGTTTTAAAATTTAAAAAAAATGTTTACGTGGCATATCTGAGAGTATAACATTTAATTCATCCCGTTTCAAATGAAAAAAATTGGTACTCTCGAGGGGATCAATATCTGTTCTGAAATTCTGACTTTATTGTAACTTCAATGGCAAATTTTTCAATTCATAGTTCATCTTCTTTTATATGAACTATATATCAAACGAATATATTAAATTCTACAAGATGGGCTGATTTTGAAAGAAATACAGAAAAAAAAACTATGGCGTACTCTTTCCAGAAGGAAAAAGTAAAATTCGTTAGAGAAGTAATTTTCGGTGGAAGTGAAACCAGAGACCATGGCTTCGATTTCCTTTTGAATTCAATTACGAGTCCCTATTTGTTGTGAAAGCTTTACAATCAAGTGACGATGGCTACCAACAGGATCAAAGAGAAAATATATTTCTGATAATCAGTTTTACTGTTGTAAATCCTTTTAGAAACATTTAATAATTACTTCCTGTCTTTTTAAAAAGGATTGTTACGTTTTATATTAATATTCTTAATATAAAACCATTGAATGTTTTTTTTATAATAATAAATATATTATATTATATTAATTACTTTTATCATATTTAAACAGTCGAACCTGCATATTATGAACTTATATATTTCGAATTTTTTTATATAGCGAAATTTTTCCTGGAACCAAGAACATATTTCACGATTTTCTTCGTAAACTAACCTCCAAATAGCGAAATCCATTTTCTATTTAACAAACTTTTTCTCTTCTGGACCAATAATTTTTCTCACTTTTAATTCAGTTTATGGTGGCCATAAATCTTAAACTGGTTATACCTTTGCCTAACTCACCGATAGTAATAAAATTCTGGGCGTTTCATCCAATAAGTTCAAATTCCAACCCCATTGTCAATTTCCCTGGAAACATCTTCGATGTCCTCTTTCCCCCTATTGGAGTTGTCTCGTGTCCTTCGACTAGTCTCCTTACATTTGTAGCGTAGATCAGTCGTACTGGTAACTTCGGTTATTGTGGCTTAAAAATGTTAAAACGTAAGTACTTGAGTATCAACGACAAATAATTAATTTTTCAGGAAGTGGATAAAGGCGTCAAGAAACTTCCCTTGCAGTTTTTCTTTCTTTTTTTTTCTAATAGGTAAGATATATAAAACAAATATATATTAATTTGGAAAATGGTGTGAATAATTTATTTTATACTATACAGCGTTTATGAGTTTAAAATTTGTTTTATGGGATTTATAAAGAAAATTGAAAGATGGAACTCTGTATAACGAATTTTCCATATAACAAAATTTTTTCGGGATTTTGTGACTTCTTTATATAGATGTACGACTGTATCATAAAAATATATAAATAACTTTATGTTACTATACTTTATAAGTTATATAATATGTATTTTTATAATATTATGAATTAACTAGTTATTAATATGTAACAAGTGTGAATGGTATGTATTGTGTTTTGTTTTCCATTGATTCATGCATTTGATTATTAAAACAAACTATGGATGAACTACGAAATATACTACATCTTCTATATTTATAATTTTCTTACACATGAATTCTAAATTCACACAAGTCAATTTTTGTTTTATTGTATAGTATATGAAAATAGTTTATTTTGCTAAACTAAATATCATTTCTCAAACTATAACACATTACTGAACTTAATACATGTGAATATAATAAATGTTTAAGTTGTATATTATCTCCCGGCTTGTGTGTTTTTGTGAGGCACCATTGTATTTGAAGATCATAAATTTGGGGCAAACATTTTAATCTTAAAATAAATACTTATTTACTTAACATTTTTACATCAACACTTTACCTTTTAGCATTATTCATTTCCTAAAGGATGTAGCTGTTTTTCTTCCTTGAGTATATACAATGTTTATATCTACTTTTTATTTTATTGAAGATTTCTTTAGTGGATAAAGGCATGAAACCTTTTTAAAGAAATCGTTTTTACGTTTTGCCGGTAAGTTCCACTAAAGAAAAAGAAATATATATATATGGGGAGTGCGTGTGTGTGTGTGAGTGTGGGGGTGCGTGTGTGTATAGCTGTGTGTCCTTAGTGATATATTTGTGATTATTAAAATATCATCACTAACAGTGATAATGTATTATGATAATTGTTTTCTATGCTAAATTTTAATTATTTATTCAAATACACTTTTATTTATACTAAGCCTTTATTTTATTGTATATTAATTATTTTATTTATATTACATTACCTAATGTAATTATTACATTTTTAATACATTATAACGACTAAGTACTTTGTATTAAAAATGCACGGGCTTAGTGTTTTAATTCGTTTCGAAATTATAGTATATTTAAAAGCGTACTTCAAAATGTAAAGGGTGTGGTGTTCTATGTGGTTGAATAATAGGGTGGATCACAGTCATATGGGGATTTTTTTTTCCTTTTTTATCGGAGCCTATCTGACAGGAAAAGATGCTCTATAGTGGGGAAGCTGTTATTCATGTTTTTAAGAAGTTATATTTCGTTTACTTGTTTATAGAAATAATGTCCCAATGATTGTTATAGAAAAAATGATCCTTAAAGAAAATACATTTAATTCAGTACTCTTTTGATATAAATTCTTAAAAAGTTTCTTACCAGCTAAATTGACAAAAGATCATATACATGTTCAATATTTTGTTTCGTCTATTTTATTCATTGATATTACGCCAAAATAATTAATACTGCACTTTTATTTTAAGTCGTATATTATTATTGTTTTATTTACAAAGATGCAATTAAAAAAATGATTTTCTTGCTATTAATTGTATAAATTTGATAGTAATAAATTTATATTTTTTTTCTTTACACAGGCAAACACATTTTGAATAACACAATTCAGGTAGTGTATTAAAATAATTGTATGAGAATAAATTCCTCATTAACAATTTAATCTAGAAGAAATACTGACTAAGTATGTAAATGTGAAGAAGCTTAATTAAATGAAAACTGTGTCTGAAAAAAAAACAATTCAAAATTTATACACACATTAGTAGGAACACGAAAAAAAATACGAGACTAATTGTGAAGCTTGAATAAAACCTTGGAGACGGCAACAACTGTTTTGGTGAACGTCATCTTTCTCACCTCTATCCCTGCGGCCAGTTTTGACCAACCGATATCTTGCCGATTGAAAGTACTGCATCACACACACACTGAGTGAGCACGTGCATTTTTGTCTTCCGTCGAAAATAATGCCATATATAAATAACCAACAGAGAAAATTAACTTCAAGTGTCTTGTGAAACATAGGAAATCAGCAACGGAAACATTTCAAATGTTAACCAAAGCTTATGAAGAAGAAATTTGACCTCGTGCATGTATGTCGGAATGGCATAAGTGGTATTTAAGGGGTTGGAACAGAGTGGAAGATGATGAACGTGCTAGGCGCTCAAGATCAACCATAACAGACTAAAACATTGTCAAGCATTGATGAAGATTAAGTTTTTGAGCATCGGGGGCGGATTTTGTTAACTTGAATAGGGAAGCTGTTCGACACATTTTAACTGAAGAATTAGACATGAGGAAGATTTGTGCGAAGCTTGTTCCAAAAGTTCTCTCCGATGACAAAAATCAGTGCCATGAAGACGCATGTGTGAACACATTAAACCACATTGCAAACAATTTAAATTTGCTGGAATTTGTTGTAACATATGCTAAGGCATAGAGTTTTACATATAACCCAAAAAAGTAAGCATCAGTTGATGCAGTGGAAATCTCCAGGATCCCCCCACAAAAAACATGCATATCAAAATCAAAATTCAAGGCAATATTAATTGTCTTCGTCGACATTAATGAAATTGTAATGACGGAGTCGTTTCTCAAACAGCACTACGACATTGAAATACTAAAAAGACATCCTGAAAAATTAGGCAAAAAAGCCGAAAGCCGTGTAGTGATGGATAGTTGTTGCACCAGAACAATGCACCCACACACACCGCCCTATCTGTCAAGCAGCTTCCAACAAGAAAAAACATTACATTTATAAAGAACCATCCTTTTTCATCTTATTTGGCTTTATGCTAATTTTTTAAAATAATAAAATTAAATCTAGCTGAAAGGGAACCAATTTTACCTCAGTTGAAGAGGTATATGCAAAATCCCAATGAAGGACCTTCCGAAAACCTCGTTCCAGAAGTGTTATCAGCAATGACAGCACCGAATTCAGAAATATGTAAATGCTGAAGAAAATTACTTTGAAAGTGATAATGTTACTTAGACCTTATTCTGTAAGTACAACGATTTATTGGACCAGTTTCATTTTTTGTTGTGTCACACTTCATACACAAAAAAATTGTAAATTTATTTCAATAATGTTCACGTGAATTCAATGTGCAGTTGCATTAATAATATTATGTCGATATTTAAATACCTGATTTTTACAATCGAAATTTAAAAAAAAAAGAAGATAAAATAAAAATATATATTTTTTAAACAAAACAATAAAAAATGCAACCCACGTGATATAATCTACAATACGAGGGTGAGTAGGAAAAAAAGTTTACCCTGTCGACTATGGTCAGAGTTCAGAGTTGTGTATGAAAGTCAAAACACAGATGAAATTTTATTTTTCCACATAAGTCCCAAGTACATTGAGACATTTGTCACACCACGTGATAAGCTTCAAAAATCCCTCGAGGAAAAAATCAGGGCTTTGCATACGGAAGAAACTTTTAACCGATTGTTCGACTTCGGCATTGCTTCCAAAGCACCTTCCGGTGAAATGGTGTACCCACGATCCATCCCTCTTCACAATCCGAAACAGAAAGTTACTGGCATCCTCAAGGTAACACCCGAGTTGTTTCAGACAGACCGTCATGTATTGTATCATGTGTGTCTGGTTCAATTGTTAGGGCACCTATCGTCATGACACTTACCTGTATCCAAGAATGCCATTGGGGATCTTTTGAGGAAGGTGGGTGACATAATTAAAGCAAGCCGGCGTATCAACATCGATGGAGTAGCAGAAGAGCTTGGAAACATGAACGAGCTCAAAAGATGCAAAGCCCTGAAATTTTTCTATCTGAATTTTTGAAGTTTATCAAGCGTTATGAAAAATGCATCAATGTACCTGGTACTTATATGGAGAAATTAAGTTATACGTTATCTTCCATGTCTTGTTCCATGTTTTGACTTTCATACATAACTCTGACCACAGTCGACCGATTAAACTTACTTTCCGACTCACCATCGCATTTCTTTGAGATCCAATATTTCCACACACACATGCACAATACTTCTGCCTTACTACCTTCTCAAAGCTAATTCTCTACATTGCTATCATTGTAAGTCAAACCTTCAAAATTAACTTACGTATCTACAAGTATGAATTAAAATTTGTGTACAGAAATCAATTGAATGAAAGAAATATTTCTCAACATCAAACCATTTTTCCGATAATATGTTCATTTCCCCTTTACGGAATACTTGTTTTTTAAAAATATTCATTTCTGCATCCATAACGTATACTTTCACTATAAATATCGTTTTGTATCTCGTGATCGTATAGTTGATGCAGCAACATATTTGAAAAGAAAAATGATACTTTAAAATTTACGGTATGTGATTTTATGGTCATCTTGATACTTCTTTCATATTCCTAAGTTTATTTTTATGAAGAAATCTCTAAGCGGCTGACAAGTATTATAATATTTTATGGGGAAAAAACGAACCATAAAGCATTTTTTTTAAACGAAAAAAAATTGTAAAAAAAAAAGTTTACTTTACAATATTATATGTCTTTAAATAGCAAATCACCACTACGGAATATATTTAGATAAATGCATTTAGTTAAGATATCTAAACAAATCATCATCAATAAACTTTTGTTCTAACACTTGATTTAGGTTAACAGTTATGAAAAAAAAATAGTAACTAGCCCTTATTAACTAAAAATGTACTAATGTAACATATAATTCAATATGAAACATAATAATATAGTAGTAATTATGGTATACATAATTTGCTCAGTAGAGTAGAATTACTTTAAATATGAATGAAAGACGAACGTATCCAGCAACACGAATATAATAAATACCTTTATTTTTTTTCAAAATTCGTTGTAGTCTTATATTTTCCTCAAATAATAAAATTAAGCATCACCAGGCAATGCTTATTTTATAAAAGGTTTCATATACACTTATAAAAATCGAATTTAACCAAATAATTCTTATAATTTTATAATTAAATCATCTGCAAACTATGGAAAAATGTGTCGATGCTCTCATCAATAGTTAGCATATATATACAGAAACAAAAATTATTCGTAAAAATACACATTTCTGCAACTTATAAAAATCATAAGGCAAATTAATTCTCTAGTAGCACACTTTATTTGTAATTCCAAAAAATCAAAAAGAAATATTTTTTGGGCCTTTCTCTGTGCAGACAAATAATCTTTTTAGCTGAAGGAAATGTGATTATTCAATCGATCCCAAAAGGATTATTTACCAAACAAGTAAAAAAAGTCAAGGAAACACTTCCTGAGGCATGAAACTGTCTTTTATTTACGAGTCATTACAATGGCTTGCTATCCGTAGATATTGGGAGGTTGGATTAAACTTACAAGTCATAAGTGTTTAGGGATAAAAATGCACAAAAGTGACAACATTTAATACTTTAGCACTTAAAGCGATACACGCTTCAATATTTTCTCATTTAAAATCGCTTTCATTATTGATATTGACAGTTGACATGCGAGAGCTAATAAACATTTTATGCTGATTTAACACGTTTGTGAAACATATAACTTTCTTTAAGACATCTGTTTTTCAAAAAAGTTCCATGGAATGTTTTTTTTTTAAATTTTTTAAAATAACAGATAATAGGATTGTAGTTTCTGTGTGACCACAGTTAGTGGTGGATTGCGGAATATTGGCGCGAATTGGCGTGTTTACGGAGGTGGGTTGCTGTGTTAGGCAAAGAAGGTGATTGACCCTCAAACGAGGTGGTCAGGGCAGAGAAAGTTTCTTGTTTTAGGAAGCGAGGAGCGCTTGACCGGGATTTGGAGTTAAGGAAAGCGAGCTAATTTGCTTAAAAACCGACGCATACCGTGTGGTTTGCTGTACGTAAAATAGAGTTCCTTAGGAGAGGTTTTAACACGACGGACTGTGTTTTGCTTCTATGGAGTGAGAAACGAGATAATTGTTCTATCTGTCGAGAAGTAGTTGATCATATGGAGAAGGTTTGAAAGTACAGTAAGACCCGCTTAACGCTGCTTCGATTAGCGCTGTTTCGGTTTAACGCTATTTTATTTGAATTGCGGGATTCCCCGAAATTACACACAGCGGTAGGCTTCCCGATATCCGAGGTAGTTTATCTGTGTTTCTTCTTTCCAACGATCTTATACGAACGTATTTTTATCGTTTCAAACATTTGTTAACGTTATTTTAAGTATAAGTTTATGTAATATAACGATTGCTATAGTGGCCAATATTATGATTTTTAATTTTTATAATAGGCGATAATAAAAAACACGAAAATGAAGCAACAAGAAAAAGCAGAAGCAAATTTTGACAGGAGTTCAAAGGCAAGACGGAACGTTATGGATGTCTTATCCACTTACCATCAACTTCTCTCAGAGCGCAAAAGGAAAACGCAAATTACATTAGATGCCTTGATAAAAAGGCAGAAAATTGGAAATACAGAAGATACTGCATGATCTGAAATGTAAACATACTGACTTAGAATTGTATTTATTTTTACATGTTTATTCATTAATTATGTTTCTATATTTGCAAGAAATACATTTTTGTTTAATTGTTATAAAGCACATAATTAATAAATTTAATGGTAAAATACCTGGCCAAATTTCTACCCATCTTCCCCTAACCCAATTATTTACATGAAGAAATAACCTCGTGTAACGCTGTTTTATATTACACTCTATTTTGATGGAATGTATACCGCGCTTTAAGCGGGGTCTTACTGTAATTTGATAACATGACAAGGACTAAATATTATTTTGTCAAGGAATTTTTTTATCGAATGAAAATAAAAAATACAACGTATTTGCACAGTTAAAAATTAATTTGAAACTATAAATATGGCAACCTAAGATGGCAAACGGTGTTAAAAATACTTACGGTTATCGGGAACAAATTAACTTCACTTGTTGCAAATTAATGTAACTTGTTTCAAAATGTTGCTACAGACATTTTATACTTTAATATTAGTTTAAATGGTGTATTTTAACATTAGAAGTCCCGTTGGGGTGATTTTGAAATTTCTTTAAAAAAAAAATATGCTTTATTTCTACACACAAACGTGCACAGCAGCTTTTTTTTTTTTTTTTTTTTTTTTTTTTATAAAACGGGGTCATGTGGAGTGTGCTAGATTTTCCCATTTCTATTTTAATTATTAAGAAAATAGTATCACAGAAGTACCTAAAATAGCCAAAAGTAGTAATTTCGACTCTCATAAAAAATGAGAAATTTTCCAGTAGAAATCGGTTTTCCATTTCATGGTATTTAGTTTTTTTTTTTAATTTGTGCATGTGAAAGCACTCAACAACTATCGTGATGACTAAAGAAAATTTAATTCACTTTTATCTTGGCTTCTATGATACATATCGATGAGTGAGACTATTATCTCCATTATGCCCTTGGGCAATATAGGTATATACTAAGTTTCAGTTTTCTATTGTTGAATATCTAATAAGTAAATGTCGTTGTCAAACTCTTACACTTCCAATGTTGCTTTCCTGCAGCGTCTTGAAATAGGCAATGAAATAATCGTAGAACTTTTCAATATTATCAGCAATTAATTATCTTAGATTCATCCTGATTCTTCTCAAATAATGTATTTTTGTTGGAAAATCTCGCAAAAAAAATTTGTCGGCAATTCTGTCACCAAAATCACTACTATTTAACCCTCCGCGTATGGCTCCTGCGATTTGAGAGGGGTATCAATTTCGTCCCCGATTACGGGTCACGTGAAAATCTCTGGCGAATAATTTTTACTCTTATTTCAATACTGATTCCACTTTTTCCCCAAGTAGTTTAAAAAACATCATTTGATGCTTATTTTCGCTGCTAGATGGCACTAGAGGGTTCAGAAATTTCTTCTTACTTACTTGATCCCCCATCCCCTCCATATTTGGGAAATTGTATGCTTTTTGTTGGTCTTTCACGCGATACATATTTATGAAAGATGCGTCCACATAATATTGATGTCAGTAATAATAATCATAGTTAATAAAAATGAAAAAAAATCATGTATTGTATATAATCTAACAAAGTAAAATTCATATTTTTATTTTATTTTTTCTGTTTTATTGCAAAATTTCTGTAACTTCTTTCGAGAAAAGTGATTAAAAATTATATTAATCTGAAAATAAAAATATCGCATGGATTTTTAAAATTATAAGCCCTGCCGGTGCTGAAATCGCAGGCGCCGTATTATACATTTTTTTGAAAACATAAAATCTATTAAAATTTTCGTATTATTTTAAAACCACTGTTGAAAATGTGAATTGTAACATATGTAGATAAAGAAAACATAAAAAAAATCTCCTCGTATTTCAGGACCGAAAATTATAAAAAAGTTACCTGTACGCGGAGGGTTAAATAGCACTATTGAAAAGCAATTTCTTTTGACCCAACAGTCAAATTCAAACGAGGAGAAAAAATACAATAGTGTTACAATCTGTTACAATAGTGTTAGTCTACAATAGTGTTATTCTGAATAATAAATTTAACATTTACCAAAAGATATTTGATTGTAATTTCTAATTAAATTTCAGTAATTTCATAAAATGTTTATTCTTTTAAATTAAAATATTCCCCGCCTTATGTATAGTATTATTAATTCAAAAAAATAAAATTTTGTATGTCAATAAATTTTCTTTAGGGCCCATAACACTTATCGTTTTAAATGTCATTAAAACAACAACAGTAATAAAATGATGATATTTATGCACAAAAAAAACCGATAATACAGGCTAATTGAAAACATTTACTCCTATAAATTATATTAATATGTATCAGCCTAGCGAAAAAAAAACTCCATGCACGTAAAAAAAACATTCAGTTTAGTTGAAGAAAATGTGATTATTGAATTGTTCCCAAAAGAATTCGTTAGAAAAGAATAAAAATCTGCAGAAACATTGCTTAGGGGCAAGAACCCATCGCTAACTTTTGAGTTGTTAACTGCTTGATATCCTGTGATGCTGATTCGATTAAACTTACAGGTCGTTACGTCAAGGTTGCAAAAAAAAATTCGAAAAATGACTTGAGATTTGATTTTTACTTTTTGCGCCTTTAGCGTTGCAAGCGAAAGCGTAACCTACATTTTTCTAAAACTCAAAAGAATTGATGTTTTAGATGGTTTTAATTGATAATAATCGCCTTTGGGGGAAAAGATGTTTGACTCTGATGAAACTTTTTTTTTCTCTAGTTCCACAACTTTCAACTTCGGTTAAATCATTTAAATTTCTTAATTTTTTTATTAGTTTTTCTGGTATTTTAAAGGAAATGAAATTATATATAGAAATTTAGTTTTACAGATAATGAATTATTGCACCCTAAATAGATAACAGTTAAAATATGTGTTACATAAAAATGTGTGTGTTATATGTATAGCACTTTCTTTTTTTTCAGTTATATAATCTGAATGCAATTTGACTAAAAGCACGTGTGCCTCAATTTAAAGTATAAAGTAAAAATATAATTCTGAATAAAAAATAAATGTTTACTGTTTTGTTTTCTAAAATTCTGTGTTCACACACACACACACATTTAGACATAATTTATAATTTATATTTTTAATGGGTTAAGCATTTCCTTTTCCCAAAGCATGAGATATATTAGAGGGGAGACACTACTTTTTTCAAACTTATATTCTCCTCAAAGTTCTACCACGCAAAAAATAATGTATATATATATTACATGTAAAGGCTAATCACAAAATTTTCTGAACTAAAATCTTGCTTTTTTTGCTTTTTACATTACACACAAAATATCATTTTCCGTTTTATAAATGACGCCACGTACGGTGTAGGACAAACATGGCATATGTAAAAAGCTAAGAGTAATATTATCAAAATAATAGATAAATATAAAAAGAAAACGAAATAATATTATAAAAAGCAAAGAAAAATGCAGTGTACTTATCGGCACTTAGTCGGTTTGGAAACATAAAAATGTTGGACAGAATGATAAATGCAAAAGATAGAATCATTTTTTAAGGATTTTCAATTTTTACCTATACGGAAAACATGTTTCTTGATATATAGATGATGGGAAAAAATATAATGAATATAAAAAATTAAGCTTCATGTAAATACTGCCACAAGTGTAATTAGTTTTCTTAAGCTTTTATTTATGGTAACAAGTCAAAGTAATTTTTAAATCAAATGCAGGTATTTAACACTCTGTAATACTTATTCAAGTGAGAGATCATGTAAAAAGAAAATACAATAAAGAATTAGAAGAAAAAACAACAATATTAGTTGTGTTTATCAGCTTTCTTGGATTTAAAAATTTAAAAAAAAAACTTGCTGTGTCAAATTTACAGTGCATGATAAAACGGAAGATATAAAAATGCTAGGGACGGACTGATTCGATGGTGTATAGAGAAAGAGTTGATGTTATTATATATATGTGTTTGTGTGGTGTATTGTAAGTTGTACTATTTGCTTTGTGCTATTTACCTATAAGCATATGTGTCATCGTGCTGGTATCACACTGGAACTTGCATCGAGGCAGGAACAAGTTTGTCATCCAGCATCACCCTCGTCATCAAACAACGGCTCCTGAGTCACTTGCGGCTCTTTAATTTGAGACTATGACCGTTACCAAAATGTTGTTTAATTGTATTTTGACGTAAATTTATTTCTACAGCAGAACATCTTTTCTGTTAAAAATGTTTTTTTTTCTTCCAAACACTGAATTCAGATCTAGCATACTGATTAATTGATTTGCTCTGCTAAAATGTAGAATCAACTGTTTTCCGAATTTTAACTAGGTAATCTTAAAATTAGCAGTTACGCATCGCTTAATTTCAAGAGTTTATTTTTCCTGCAGTGTATTTTAGTACAAAGTTTATAAAACCTATCATCTGTTTTACTAAAAAGTTTACAAAACCTATTCTTTGTTTTACTAAAAGAAACAGCAAGAAAAATGAACTTATGAAGTTAAGCGATGTGTAACAGCTAATGTTAAGATTATCTAATTGAAATACGGAAAACAATTGGCTCCACACTTTAGCAGATCATATCAGTTTTTCTGCAGAATAACTAGGTAATCTGTAGACCATTGTCTTTCGAGATTTAGCGGTGACTTGCATATAAAGTAAACATATTCTTCCATGTGTAGTTTTAAAAAGATATTTAAATTAGAATAACTTGGAAACAATATATATCCAGCCTTGGAAACTCCACCGTAAGTCAGTTCAATTACAATATAAGTTGAACTAACAATATAATTACAAACTAATTGAAATAATAGAATCCTTCAAGTAAGTTATTTTTGAATTTGAAAATTAAAGTTTAAGTATGCGAATAATGAAAAATATTTAGCATAGCAGCTTATTTAGAAGCAACGGTGAAGCTTTTAAATTCCTAAAGCTAAATATTAAAGGTTACTAAAACAAATACAGTTGGTTTAATGGTTTAATTTTGTTTTTATTTATATAACACAAGAGGAAATATTTGCATTTTTCAACAAAATTCCAAAGGAAAAATCTAAAAATGAGGCTGCAACAAAGAAAACTCGTGTGTAAGCATTTTGATATTTTCCCAAATTTTCATGCTTCAGTGCCTGAAGATTCACATTTTACCTTTTTTAGGGTATCACTTTCTGAAACTCCAACAACTAAACATAAAAATACAACAAACTTCATAATTAAGTGTAATTAAAAACTAATTTCCTTTTATTATCGTAAAACAAATAAAAAGAAATTTTTAATGAAAATAACGTCATTACCGGCCAGGTGAAAGTGCAATAAATGGAAAACCGCAGACTAAAATAAACCTTCCGAGTTGACGATCCTGGATTCTTTGGAGATTAATTTGCTCAAGCAGCCGTTTCGTCGTTTAAAAGATAAGTTGATTGTTAGCTTGTGTTTATTCAGGTTGACGAAGATAAGATATTCTACAAAAAGTGTCTTACATTGTATACCGGATGTGTTTATAAATATATAGGTATAAAAAGTGTTTATTTTAGAATTTAAAATTCATTAGCTGTATTTATATTAGGGAATAGTGACGCATCTGCTCGTCTAATAAATTTTAAGCACAGTACATATACTGATAAAAAAATGTACCAATACGTGAAAAAGTAATAATATGTTGAGTGCGAGTCATATTATAGCAACGCGAGGGCTTTGAGTGATAGACCCTCGCTCAAGTGACAAAGATGATACTTGAGTGTATACCTAGGGATCGTGATCTGAGATTTATTAATGGAATAATCGATTTTTAATCGATATGTAGCAATAAATCAATTCAGTGAATCGATATTCCATTCTAGAAAATATGTGACTGGGATTTACCGGTATTTCTTCTATTAATCCTCTTGGGATTTCCTTGGGGCCAAAGTGGCAATTTTTTTCCAACCGACCCAAGAAGAGACCGTTGTTATGCAGATTAGGAATTGAACGTTAGTATTCGCGTGGATTACTAAGTAGCGCTAAGTAAAGCTAAGTGAAGAGAGGTAAAGCTCTAGTTCAAAGATAAGAGTCTAAGTGTACTCGAAGAGCTCTATGAGTCGATCTAAAAGTTCCAGTTAAGCTGAGTAATAAGTGGGTCCGAGACCAGAAGAGATCCTGAGCCGGAGCAAGTCGGATTGAAGAATATAGTGATGATTTAAAGACCGTAGCTGTTCACCAACGAAATAACGGTAAGATTGTTCGATTAAGCTTTAAGACTAGAACGGATTATATTGTTAGGAAATAATCTATATATATATATAGATTCAGTGGTTAATTGCGCTATTTATCAGAATTACGGTTGACGTCGCATCACAATCGACATCATCACCTGATCAAAAGCCTCCTAGACTAGTGTTGTTTTATTGTATATAAATTAGATCATAATAAACTAATTATATTATGGCAGAGTTTAGTGGTCCATCTTTCATTCCCTCAAACATAGGTCACGTTGATGATGAAGAGATGATACTCCCAGTGTGCGGGGTATCATCACAAATTGACATTCGAATTTTTCTATTTTGGTAAACATCATTAAATTATTTACAATTGGTTTTACGTACTATCTTTAAAACCCGTTATATTACGGTGTTCGGAGTTAAAGGGTTAATCTATTGGCAAGAACAAAAAAAAACTCTATTTATCATCAAGTTCACTCAATAGTCATGATGCATATGAGAATCGTTGGATCATATGTGCAATGTGAGCACCATTTTTCGATTTCTGGCAACATCGCAAGTGATGAGCGGAACCGCTTAGATCCGAGTAGACTTGATAGACTGTTGTTTTTAAAAAGCTTAGATATTAAGCATTGGGAACTATAAGCTGTATTATCTATTTTCTAAACTTTTTAATGTACCAAATACATTTAGAAAATAAATGTCTTCTTTTATACCTGATAATTTTATATGGAAATAAAAATAATTGTAATTGTTGAATTTCCTGAACTAAAAAATTCCTTAGTTTTACATATAAGCTATTTTTTATTATGGTATATTTCTTGTTTTTCATAAATCGGATTTATATTTACATAGTAAATGCAGACTAGGAAAAAAATTGATTTTTTAGAAAACGATCTTTTAGTCCTCGATTTTTTTGTGAATCGATTCATCGGTTTATGATTCGAATCGATTTAAAAATTGATCTTTTTCGGAAAGAATTGCCCCATCTCTACTTATACTTCCCTCTCCTAACAACCTTACTCCACCAACAGGAGGATATTGAGACTTACTAAAATTAAATCGCATCAGCCCCCTTTTCAGGGATGGGGGTTAGTGACACCAGGACTCGAAAATGTAAAACTTCGCTACGAGTCCGCGATTATAACCATTATGCTTGTTGAAGTAAAGAAGTTACACTGAGGAAATGTTTGTGAAAGTAAAAAAGTAGTAATTTCAAGATATCCTTAACCAATAGTATTTTAGGGAAATAATTAATAGTTGTTGCGGATGCGATTTTAAACTATACTGTTTCACTTAAGGTAGGGTTTTATATTTATATTTCGTTTGACCAAGTAAAAAAAAAAATCAAGCATGCCAATTATTTTTAAGTTATGGACACTTACATATTGTTCAGTAAAATTTTGATATTAAGCTCTGTGTGTGCGAAGCAGATAATACATTTCTGAATTATTTCTATATGTCTATGAATGTGGCATAATGTATGCAAGTTTAAAAAAATCATCTTCGTGTATGTGCGTGTAAAATTTGGCAAGGTTCACAAGTTTGGTAATGATTAAGCAACCAAAAAAAAAACATTTTTATTCTTCATAAGCGATAGTTTGAAAATAAGTTGAAAGTCAATTGAATGATATTTCATCATTCTGTTTCCAAATTTTGGAAAGACAGATGAAAGAGCTAGAGTATATCTTTCAGCTATTATAATTTTATATTCGCAACCATCTACAATTTTTTAAATAAAACCTCGTCAGATATGAATTAAAATCCCGTGGTTCAGTTTCACAAACCAGAAAAATGTCACCAAAAGCTGCAGTGTTCTGCCTTTAATGGCATTTTTGCTGAAGTATTCCACTTGATCTATCGCCAGGCCTAAGTCCAAGAGGCAAAGAATCTTCAAACAATAATACGCAAGAAGAGGATTGGAGTGTATGTCATCCTTCTTAAGACTCGTAAAGTTCAACAGATATTCCGGCGAGGGCTGCATCGAGATGTAGTTTGTGCACGTTAAATAGGTATTTTATCCTTTAACAAAGGAAAGACACTATATATGTTCATTTGCAAGTCTGGTTAGGGGGGATTGGATGATTATGTATCTGGATGGTTAGAGCACCAACTGGGGGCTGTATATTACACTAGGAATAAAGCGTAGGAATTATCCACAGCTGCTTTTTTTTTAGATTTTAATATTAGAGCAGATCTCTGAGAATTCCAGGTTGTCTCACGAGACTAAAACCTCAGTGACGCGTTCCTTGGCGAAAAGGTAAGATATTTCCTTGTCATAGAGTTCAATGTGGGACGAGATTCATTCGAAATACATCTCGTACTCCATTGAAAGCTCATTCAGTGTATTGGGAATGAAAGTAGCATTTTTATCGCAAACTGTAGTCTAGTTACAAAAGTGCAGGGTGGTACTATGATTATCAGAAAAGATTCATGTATCAGCGGAAGATTTTACAGTGTTAATGGCGTTTAGTTTACACCAATGGCAATTAGTTCGGATCGAAAAACGGGGCTAGAAATCTGGATTCGTAATCCTGATTTTTCCTGAGAAATTCGAAGACTCTATAAGGATACCACTAACACAAAAGTCATATGCATTTTTCCTGCCATCAATGTAAATTTGATTAGCAGTTTCTGAAATTTGATTGATGACCTCCAAAGCAAGATGAATTAACGACGTAAGCTTGGTTAAAATGGGCCTCCTTTTTGTAGCATGTGTACTCAAAGTAAAATATACTTAAATGTTAGAGATTGTTAATATGTTAAATATGAATTACTTCAGTGGTTTTGAGACATTCGATAAACGCGGCTTCTCTTTTTGTACTAGCTTGATATCACCGAACCCTAAGATTTTGAACAGCCCTCCCTAACTCGTAACACGTGACGGAGTGATTTAAAGGTTTCTCAACAATCCTGAGACTGCATTTCTACTTATACAGACTTTTTTAGGAGTTATTTTCTTAGTTTAAACACATTCAAATAAAATCATATTAAAAATATTATAAAATACTAATTCCAAACAATACGCACTTTTTACTTTATTATTAATTAAAAATTTTAATGAACAGCAATTTGCTGCATTTCTATTGTAAGTGATGTTATATCAGGCGTAATATTTGAAATTTGTAGTATCAATTATGGTGCTACGCTTTCCAGAATGTTTTTGTATTTATTTTTAAGACCAAAAGCTGAGAATGTTATTTCTCATAAATAAGTGGTTTTCATAGGCTTCAGAACTTTCAGAGTTTTTGTGGACAACACGAAAACATTTTTACTGTGAATGACCCCAAAAATTTGGAAGGCACTTATTTTTGTAACCAGTTTCAAAGCTCAGTCTATGGAAATTTCTATCAATAATTCTACTCATATGAGACCATCCGGTCCACACATATCTGCGGTAAAGGGATCTCTAATCCAACTACTTTTTCTTTCGGAGTTATTTTCCACTATTTATTTTCTTTTTTAAAATGAAACCTTCATAGACCCCCTAGAAAGACGTTGGAGACCTCCAGGGATTCGGAGACCTCAGTTAAAAAGCGCAGGATTACTGCATTTAAAATACAAGTTGAGCAACCATATTACGAACCTCTATATTGCGAATTTTTCTGCATAGCGAATTTTTTTCTGGAATCAAGAACATTTCACAATTTTCTTTGTCAAATAACCTCCCAATAGTGAAGTGCATTTTCTATATAACGAACTTTTTTCCCTTGCGATTCAATTTTTTTCTCTCCCTATTCTTAAAGTGTTTCTGGACATTTCAAGTTATTCTCTCTTTTAACACACTGTATTTTGGTCATAAATCTTGAACTGGTTTTATTAGATGCCTAAATTACCAAGAGCAATTTAATTCTGTGCGTTTCATCCAAGAAGTGCAACCTTAAACCTCCATTGTCTAGTGAACTTTAACATCATCGTTATCCCCTTTCACCCTCTAAGGAGTTGTGTAGTATAAATGTGTCCTTGAATTAATCTCCGTTCATTTATAGTGTTGACCAGTCGTACTGTTAGCTTCGTTTCTTGTAGCTCACATATGCAAAAACATAAGTGCTTGAGCATTAAAGAAAAACATTTATTTCTTTAGGAAGTGGATAAAGGCGTCGAGAAACTTTCCTTGCAGGTTTTTCTTTATTTCTTTTCTTCTTTTTTGATAGGTAAGTTATATAAAATAAATATACATTAATTTACAAAAAGTTGCAAATAATTACTTTTTTTAATACTTAGTGTTTTAAACTTAAAATTTGTTTTAAGTGGTTTACAAAGAAAATTGAAAGATGAACCATATATATAACGGATTTTCCAGAAAACGAACATTTTTGTGGAATTTGGAGACTTCGTTATATAGAGGTCCATTTGTAGTTTGTACTTTAATTTTTTTTCCATTACCAAGAGTTATATAAGGAATGGAATTTACTAATGTTTAGACGTGTGGCTACACAAAATATATCCGCAAAGAAAGAAGTAAAATATACCGCATTGGATAAAATAATTATTACATCTTTATATCTGAAAAAAGTAATTTGCTTACATAATTAAAATCTCCCCATTCCAAAAATAACCTCTCTAAACAAATCATCAAAGTTTTAATGTTAGGTGTATATCTAATTAATTTCACGTAATCAAAATATACGTCCCATTTGCTGATTTAATATGAGTTAATAACTTTTCAACATTGCAAAGGAGTTCTTAAGATACAGTAATCAACGAAAAATGCTGCAATTTTTAATCTAAAATTAATAATAGCTGTGACATATTTTCTTTTAATACTTCCAAGGAGAAAGCTTAGCAATTACGCGGTAGAGCACGATCGTGATTTAATTCCTCTAAAATGCGGAAGTTTTCGAGAAACCATAAAACTCCTTTAATTTTATGCCCCTTATAAAATAAATTTTGCCAGAACGATAAAATCAAAATGTTTCGTCTTAAAAAAAAACTGGCAACACGAAAAAAAAGCATTAAATGCTTCAAGTTAGCGGCGAAAAAAAACTTAAGCGTTTCATTTAGGAGTAGAACTATTTTCTAGCTGCGAAACAACATTCTTTTTTAACGCCAGTGTACTCTTTAAGAATTTGGACGTAGATCAAAGATTTTTATCTTTACTAATAAATTAAAGTTCCACGCACGTGGTATTTTAAGAATGGCCTTAAAATACATTTCCTGCCCCCACTGTTTAATTTACTACGGTAGTAAAAATTTACTTTTTAAATCTCATCTCAGTAGCAATTTTTCCTACAAAAGAAATTAATGAAATAGTTAAAACATTCAGAATATTTTGAATCCAAGAAATTTCTTGTAGTTCTTTTTTTTTGCAATAATTAATTCGTATGTTGTTTACTGTTAAAAACGAAAGAAAAAAGTTTAGGTAATTTTGAGAGAAAGTTTATATATTTTTGTTAATAAATATTTTAATAAATGGAAATAATTTTAAATGAAGTGCATTATTATCGTTTACTCATAAAAACTAATTGAGGAACGTGATTTGAAATGATCTTTTTATACGGTTGTTTTTCAAAAGGAGATATACATTTTCTTAAAGAAAAAAATTACATTTTTCAAATTTTCCCCCCAAAAAGATTTAAATTGGAAGAAAAGTACGGCAGAATTTCAAATAATATGTACTACTTAATTACTAAATTTATGTAATACATTTTACTCAGACAGTTTTTTTTACAACTGAAATTAATTTCATACTATAGAAAGTAGTATTTATTTCATACAATTGATTTAGTATAAATACTTCGAAAAGTATGTTATCCTTATTTTTATCAATAAAATTTTTCAATTCTACCTCTTATTCAAAATTGTACGCTATAATCACTTTTAACGTGTACTAATCGAACTGAAAACTTTTAGTCTCTACACAGATTTGTATAAATGACCCATTAAGTCTATAAGAGAGATTTAAAATTATATGTGCACATTTACTGATAAGTACATAATACATCAAGAGGGAAGACGACTTGCAGATACCGTAGAGTTTGGTGACAGTTTTATTATGAACAAGCTGCATCATTTGGGAATTAAAAATAAAAATAATCAGTACATGTGTATATTCCGAATTTATATTGCATATTTTTATCTGCTCTAGACTCCGTATAAGAAAAAAAACTATTTGATAAAAACCAAAATTAGTTTCTAAAAAACATAATAGATAATTGTTTAGGAGAATCTTTATTGAGTATATTTTAAATTTAACAATCAGTGAATTAAACATACGCATTAATTTTAACGGACATTTACATAACCCTGGATGTTGACAAAGTGTAGCCTTTATAATTATAAACATTCCGTAGATGTGTGTTGGAAATAAAACAAAACTAGAATTAATGGATAAGTCTTTAGAATAAATATATGTTGCAAAAATTAAAGTTCAAATAGATATCAAATATTCAACTGATTTCGGAATATTAAACTATGTATTTAATAGAATCTGAATTAATAGCGTACACAAGGATGGGGTTCAGGAATTCAAACTCCTTCATTAGAATGAGAAATTTTTAATTTTCAGCATAGAGATTGCACCTTGGCGTGTCCGTCTAAATTTTTCGTATTACATAACACTCTCCCTCATAAAAAATGTCTGCACACACACCGCTGATTTAGATTTCAGACACAACTCTTATATACTGAATTATTACAATATATTATACACACTGAACAAATACAGATTTATATATTAAATATAGTACATAGCAGTGCTTCTCAAAGTTGCAATACTTGCGACCCAATATTCAATCATTATTTTCATCGTGCCTCCCATACAATAACAATGTACTGCAGTGTTTCTCAAAGTGTGATACGCACCCCCCTGGGGGGCGCGAAGACCCTACTAGGGGGGCGCGAGCATATCGAAAATTTAAAGATTTTTTTTAAAAAAAATAACCGGAAAGAGAAGTAAAACAAAATGCTTTCTTCCACAATAAAAAAAAAACTACACACATCATTGACATAATTTATGTTTATTATCTGGCTTTTTTCCGTCATCAAATAGCTATCTTTGATCCCAAAGCCAAATTAAAGACAAAAACATTTTGTTTAATTTGCTGTATTTCTTCAATGGGGGATTTTTTTTTATTACGTTTTAACATAAAATATTACTCGTTAAAAAAAACGAAACCCAGACCCTGAGAAAAATTCCAAGATAAACAATTCATCACTATACTTATTATTGAAATACTGTACATTAGTTGTAGAAAAAGAAAAGGAAGACATGATTCACTTTTCAGCCAAGCTGCATAGTGCGTTTGCTAATCATTTGATTGACCTTCAAACTTATGGTATGGTTATTCAATATTAGTTGCGTCCCATCTTTTATGCGTTTGCTTTTCACTTAGAGAAATTGTAAATAATAGAGTTTTACGATATTTGGAAAAGAATTGATTGATTTAACATTTCTGTAATATTAGTGAAAAGTGTCTCTGATTTGCGTCCTTTATTATTGGCTTGTCTTTTTGAATCATTTTAGTTCAGTTTTATTGGATTTTTTCTCAAATCATCAAAGAATTGAATAGTCCTTGAAAGAAGGTAAGTATACTTTCTATAAATTAAAATATTCGCTAGAATTCCGATTTGTATCGAGTAAAGTAAAAATAATTATAAACAAATGAGTGGGGTGACTGAGTCCCCCCGCACTACCATTAGCGTTAGTATCCAGTACGCGCCTGCTCCCAGGTTAAAACATTTTGAAGTCTTCTCGCTTTAAATATTAAAATGTAACACAATTATTCTTCATCGGAATTTTATATTCTTTTTCATTATTTAACATTAATTCTAAATGCTAATTATGTGAGGTTTAAAATTACAGTTCTTTTAAACAGTTATTTACAATTATAGCATTTATCTAAAAAAAAATATATTTTACATTTTTGTATACAATGTCGTGCACGCAGTTTTACTCTCTTTACAGTTCAGCTATTATATCAAGAACAATGTTTTATTTTTTTTAAAAAAATGAACTCGTGCGAAGAGTCGGTGTTTCAGCCAGTATACGTTTAATGTATCAGTACTGAAGAAGGTATTTTATAAATAATTTCTTATTACTAAATTAAGAACAAGTTTAATAATTATTATAGGGACTTCCACGGGCTTGTCTTGTAGAGGGAAGTTTTTCAAATGAAGGTTTAATATCAGAAATTAACACTTCGAGTTATTTTTCTATATTTTGCTGAGATCTATATTTTGTCTTCAAAGCATACAGCGCAGAAAATCCGGTTTAACAAAGGTAGGATGTTGAAAATGGTAATAGTAAACGAAGTGCTTTTGTTTTCAGTAAAGATAATTCCTCATCCACCTCTACCCAAAATTTAGAGAGCGATTTATTACAAAATTGACTTTTAATTTTTCACTGGATGTGAAATCTATGAAGATTTCTTTTTCGGAAGTTGAGAGCCCTTCTGGAGTATCTTGAAATAGATCCCTAATCCACGCGTAACTTGCTGCCAAGCTGTCCTCATCCAGAAAATACTTTTTTAAAATTCTTTGCCAACATAGCTAAATGATTTTACATGTTTTAAAAACAACTTTCACATGTTGTTTCTACAGATTTGTAAGTTTTAACACATATCGAGCAGGGGCTTTTTTCCCCATCATTTACTTCAGTAGTGGTAAATCCAAACTTTTAAGTATTTTTGAGAATATCGCCTTGATTTAATTTTCGGAACCATGCTAGTTCGTCTGTGTACTTGTTGATTCTTTATTACCATCGAATGTTTGCTTACGACTTAAAAATGTATGTATGATTTTGTTTTAATCTACTGCGGTAAATACTTAATTACCGTGGATTACAATTAACGTGTAGATGAAAAAAATGTACATTCAAGCTAGATTCGGTAGCTATAGGAGTATGGAGTCGACCAAAACTGACTGGAATTGTACGAGGAAAAGTATTTTTACATGTTTTGCGCAGACGTCGGATAGGTTGCCCAGACTCACGCAAACGTACCCTATAATACCAGATGTGATGGATATGATAGAGACCAACATAGACTAGACTATTTTTCTAATGACATTTTTACTTTGAGAAATGAATGCTGAAGGAAATAAATCTTTAATTAAATAGATCATTTTGCGACATGTTCCAATTTAAAAATTAGAGAAAAAAATAACATAATAATAAGTAAGTAATATATATTTTAAGTAATTTTTTCTGAAAATATATATTGCTTAAAAGTTACATATACACAAAATTTAATATATTTATCGTATTAATTTGTACGGTTTATAATTAAGATCGTATTGTAACTTAAGCGTCTCTCTCTAAAAGTGCATTTTTATTGCAGAAAATACATTATTGTTGTACAGCGACAAAAATTATGATTGAAAATTGGGTCGCCAGTATTGAAAGTTTGAGAAACACTGATGTACTGAATTCAATAATTATATACCTTCATCGCTAAAACTACGATACTACTTTAACATCTTAAGCCCCCCCCAGTGAATATAAACGTCTCTCTATGCCAAAGCTTTTATTTCTCCAGACGTACATATACGTCTTTACGAAGTACGATTTTTTCTGTGTACTGCTATTCATAAAATTATTCCAAGACTTTGGAATGCAATAACAGGACCTTGACAATGTTTGCGAAGGATTTACTTATTCCAGATTATTTTTGCTCCTTTATTCCTCCCCCCTCCTCCAATACATCACATACTCGTGCCTACGTGGAAAATGGTTGGCATTGGGAAACGGATCACGAAACTTATGATCGGCAGTCAAGGTTTAATTATAAACCTCACAAAAATTATCAAGATGAGTGTTCATTTTTGTTATAAAATATATATATGACAAACCCATGGGGTCACTGGTAATTAATAAACTCTTGTTTTTAACTTAGAATTGTTTAATTAATTACAAAATACATTGTGTAGCTCTGATACATTTATAAGTGTAATATTTTAGTGTAAATGTGTATTTTATTTTTTATTATGTCAGAATGTATTTTGTTTGTTTACTTTCAGTAAATTATTAGTTTCTTTAAATAATCTTTTGTTCCCCTGACTTTTCAATAGGCCTGCGCCCACCTTTTAGAATTCTCACGCCCTCCAAGGGTGGCGTGCCCAACAGTTTGAGAAACACTGGTATATAGGAATTCTATTCTATTATATATATATATATATATATATATATATATATATATATATATATATATATATATATATATATATATATATATATATATATGCAAAGTTACTATAAAACTAATTAACGAGTGAAATGTAATTATTTCAATCATGCCTCCAAAATTCTTTAGCACATGTAAGTAATGTTTGAAAAGACCCAATACCGGTAATTCAAAATCCATTTTAAATTTCGAAAACAAAAATTACGAAATGAATATTTGTTCTCTTGATTTTCGATCAACAAACTTTTGATCACTTTACAAATTTCCCTCCCACAGACTTCAGAACAAACGAATGGAAATCCTTTTAGTGTAATTCAAAACATTCCAGTAATCATTCCAGTTTTACTCGAAACCAAACCGATGGATTCCTGCAGATTGCAAGGTAGCCATCTAACAATGGTCCACACCCTGTGTGTCGTCTCCTCCTCCAAACACGTCCATATCCATTCATGCCGTGCCAGCGACGCATCCCCAACTGCAGATCTATCATGGGGTTTTGAGATCTCGGTGACAACTTCATCGTTCACTTCCACCACCAGTTTTAGACAGAAGTGCCTCCACCCTAACCACCACGCCGCGGGTGCGTCTCAGAGTAAGAGGTCGTGTAATAACAGCTCTTGAATTCTTAATCTTCGTCATGTACCTGGAGGGGGCTGCGTTCAAAAATAAAAGGTTTCGGGATTATTGTGCAGGACGATGAATAAATAATGTTATTTACTTAAGTATCAAGCGCGGTCGCTGGCAATTAAAGGATATGTTTGTTCTTGAATTGATGGTGGAATTTATTGAAGGAATTCCTCACACAATACGTCTGGGATTGATTTTTAATGGGGAAAAGGTAGTTCAGAAAGGGACAATAATCGGTGATATAATTTCTCAAGATTAAACAAATTGTTCGCTTTGTTTTCAGGAAAATGTTCTTGGTAATTAATGCTTTTCTAATTCCCGGGAATTTTCTGCATTTTAAGAATATGTAAATGCTTTAAATGCCTATCCTTTTAAGATACAGAAAATAAAATTTGGAAGTATTTGCTGAAAGGTAAAAAATAATAAGTATATAAGGATTATTGTTCAGTGTTGAATGGGGGATTAATGCAGTCGTTTGTTTTGGAGGCGGGGTAATTAATACGATCAAATAGCTTTAATTCAGAGATAAACTTTCCTTCAAAGATTAAAATAAAGTATTTAATTCCCCTTAATTTTATATTTGAAATGCGTTTATTTTTTTAAATGATAGTGCAGTTAGTTAAATATTATCCTACAAAATCATCAACTGCTTATCTTTCTGTGGTACATGTGTTAAATAGTTCGAAGGAAGCTCTTAAAATTTCTAACTGGAAACTATTGCCTCAACAAACATAATTAAACTATTCTTATCATCTTAGCAAACATTTAAAACATTGGATTCTAGGAAGGTAATAAGAGAAAAAATATTATATTGTTAAAAATACTTTCAATTATTTCATTAAAATTAAAATGACCAAATAGCATAGTTATGGCAAAATAGGTTGAAAATAACTTAAGAAGTGCATTGTAGGGAAAAAAATGGAAAATTAGTTAACTATTGATTTCAGTTATTTGGTAGTTACTCATCTATATTTGAATTTAGATTTTTCTTGAATAAATAAAAATGTAAGAACTACAGATGTAATATATCATAATAATGAAAAAATGCCTACATTATTTATATATTTCTAAAATCAATATTGTAAAATAAAAATACTAGTTTTACTTAAGAAAAAATTGTTTTTAATCTAATAATCGATAAAGTAAAAAATGCTGCTTAGTTCAAATAATGTTCCTTGCTAAATAAAGCAGTTTCTTGGAGACTTTTACAAAAACGTTTATCTAAATTATTATAAAGAAATCAAGATATATATATTTTTTTTCAAATTTGTCTAATAAGGAATATTATTTTTCCATTTACCTTCAGTACCATATACTTATTAACTAAAAATATTACATTAATAACTTATTTTGACAACTTTGAATGTTTCAATTTATATTAAATAAGTAAAAAAGTAAATATATTACTTTGTGATATACGTAAACAATTAAATCAAATAGGGCAGAAAAAATTTCTTTATACAAAGTAAAAACATTTCAAGTACTCAGAAGAAATTTTTTAGTTACACACACACACACACAACACACAAGGTTTTTTTTAAAAACGGCTTTTGTGAGATCCCATAATAATGAAATAAAATAAAACCGTGGTGGGCATTAAGTAGATCGCGATCGACAGATGGACTTCCAAGACATTTTGGGGTAACCGCCTTTACAAAGAGCTAATACGCGCATTCCAAAGACCATTGATGGAACAACGACACTGGAGAAATGGTTTTTCGCAATTGATGTTACTGGCTTACCTGTGTGAATCTGCGTTTTCAAAGCTGAATGTAACTAAGCCAGCATATTATTCCTGTCTCACGGACAACCACTTAGAATTCAGTGCAAGATTAGCAGTTAGAAATTAAATACTGAGAAATTCATGATTTGCGGACAGTAAGCTGACTAAGTCTTCTTCTGACTATAACTACGAATGAATGAATTTATTTTATGTCGTACTATTCAGATAGATTAGGGCTTTTGGCAACGGACTTCGTAACTTTGTACTATGACCTAGTGAGAAGAGCATGACACCTGAGCTGGCACATCCTCCCTCTCCTAACTTCTCACCACATCAACTGGAAGAAATTAGAGCCCTGACATATTAAAAGTGCGTTCTTCCCTCAGCGGTACTAGACTCGAACTCATGACACGCCAGCCACGAGTCTGTTACCTTAACCACTAAGCTACCCCGGCCACTTATAGCTACTAGAACCAACTTTAAATGAAAATGATTTATTTTCCAATGAATTGTTTGATAATAAATGTATCATGTGATATTATTATACATTTTTTTCGTATCTTGCATTTTGCTTTTAACGTGGTTTAAAGCGTAGGTTTATTTTTAATTGTAATAATATTAGTAAGTATATATTCTGTATTTATTTAATATTGTTAATGTTCTTTAACTCACCACATCTACACCACTAGGTGGACCACAGCATCTTGTAAAAATTAGAAGTAGGACGCACCATGTAAAATTCTGCCCACCCTTGAAATACAAGGATCAAAGATTAAGCTGTCTGAAAATTTGGACATTTTATGCATTTTTTTTCTTCTCGAAAAAATGATGTGAGGAATTTGTTCTGACTTTGAACTGATTTAAAGATTCAATATGCTTTTTCTAGGGAGGAAAAACAGAAAAACCGAGATTTCTGACAAGATTTCTTTCTCATAATTTCGGTTTACGAGTATTTTTAGGATCGAGGACAATGCTTTATGAAACCCAGTATCAACTCAACGATCCCCCAGTCTGATAGTCGTTGCCGAAGTCCCATTGATTTGAATAACAAAACTTTCTTTTTCTCAGCAAAAACACATTCCACAATAGCAAAAGATCAAAACAATTCTTTCTTTGAAAATATCACAACTACAAACACTTCTATCGTCTCTCTATTATTTACATTCTTTTCACTACATTTCCTAAATAAAAAATTACTTCCACATTCCTTTCTCTGTAGAATAAATAAGTGAAGTATAAAAAAAATTGACCAAGATTTTTCGAATTTCCTTCCGCTATTTTTTTACGTGGCTTTTGTTGTCGGTGTGAAATTGGGCTAAAGCCCTGCTACAAAAGGTCAATCATGTGTGGCGGGAAAAATTTCTCTTTAGAAAGTTCCGGTCGCTTGCTCGAACGAGGGTGGGTCATCCCCCTCCTTCCTTCTCAACCCCTTATTGATCTCAAGCATACCCTGGAATAAGGGGGCCGAATAAATACTGAAAGATTCAGCTCTCTATATCTGCCATGAGAACACTGATGTATTTGAGGATGATACTCTTCAATGGAATATATTTGTTTACCAGCATTTCATCATTTGGCTCTAGGGGTTTTATAATTAATAATATGTGGAAAAACTTTCCTCTACACGTCAAAACAGAAAACCAAGATAGGATTGTTTTTCGTAAATTGAGAGATAGTATAGGGAAATGCTAAATACTTTTCTCAAAAGAAATTATATCAGCAGGTTTTAATAAAATAAAAATCGTATTTATAAATAATAAAAGGACATAATAACTAAAACCATATTTTATGTACACACACACACACAACTGCTAATAAACAAAATAAGGCCGAAGAGTAGAAAACGGAGTATATGTATTTTTACATTATACGCCCACGCACACGCACGGGCAAACACAGGTTACGGACTTGTGTGGCTGACATGTCATGAGTTCAAGCCTAGTACCACTGAAGACGCGCCGTGGAAAAGAGGCGGATGCACGTTAAATGTCGAAGCTCAAACGTACTCCCGTTAATGTGGTATGGAAGTTTGGAGAGGGGCTCCTCCTTCCTTTAGACTATGGTTCAAATTTACGAGGTTTTTCGCTAATAGCCCTTGTGTAGCTTTATTGTGCTCATTCTTGTAAATTGTGTGATCTTTGATGTACATCACTATAACATTGGAAAAGTTTCAAATCCTGTAGTACTTTATTTTTTTTTCAAATGTCATTCGCATTTGCTAAAAAAGCTTTTAGATACAGATTTAGACTAGTAGTGGACACATGGCTTGATAATCTCAGGTAAACGTTTCAAGGCTGGATTCTCCCAGGGAGATTCTTGTGGCAGCTGCAGCTTAGTGGTTATGGTCACGGACTCGTGTCTGATGTTTTACGCGTTCAAAACGTACTGCTGTTGTTTTGCTATAGTTTTTAAATGCCTCCGTTCTGACGTAGTCAGATCGAGGACCACGAAATTCATCGTGGAAAGGGGATAGAAGTACGCCTGTCGTTGGCCTTTGCCACCATACTGGTGACAATATGATTTAGCTTGGAGAACTTCCCAAAGGAACGATAGATGGCGACACCACCGATATCCACTCCTAAATTTAGGCATGGAACTGAAGGGAAGGGGCATATTATCCAGTCCCCTGCACTAGTGATTCAGCCCACAAGACTTTCAGACCTACCGATTGAACAAGCACATAATCCATGTGTACTCGGACGGTATTTGGTGGCAAGGGCATCAATCCGAGGCCTTCCGATCTGGAGTCCGATGCTCTAACCACTAAACTACCCACAGCCATCTTCTTAGAAGACATAGTGCTAATGTGTTCGCCTGATGCATATTAAATCAGTCGACCGTTGATATGGTATATATGTTAGAAGGGTACAGGTTCAGGTGTTGTTCTTGTTGCCCGATTATGGCTCAAAATCACGTGGTCCGTCTCTAACAGCGATCATGCTACTTTATAGTGCGTGTTTATAAAGTCCTCACTCCCTACAGAGATTATTCAAAATTATGGAATAGTTAAGTGAATTTATGATTTTATGTCCATTAGGAAATTATCATATATATATATATATATATATATATATATATATATATATATATATATATATATATATATATATATATATATATATATAATTGTTATTAACCAAAATCTGGCAAATTATCAATTAAAGGTTTTATTCAAGAGCAAGTGAATCTTGTAAAGATAGTTCCATTTTTTCCCGTACACTTTAAATTAGAATTATGCATTTAAAACACATTAAATGGTATTGTTCTCGATGATAGAATTATAAATGGAAACTTTCCTTGTCACATAAAAAATGTAGCAAGGATTATTATTTTTTACACCGTTTTTCTTCAAAGTTTTATTATTTTATATAACATAAATTTTGAATAAAAATGAGATTAGTGCAAGATGGCAATAAAATCAACGAGTACATTTGCAGGTCTTAGATAAAACGCAATGATTTAGACGCTTAATAATCAATAATTTATTTCAAAAACTGAGTGTTGTAACGTCGCTTCTCCGATTATCAACAGCGGTCGGCGTCTTTGTTGGACCCGACACCCACACGTGCATCTTGCAGCTGCAGCGCAACCCCTTTTTGACCCCCGAGGAATCAAACACCGTCGACCGGAAGATGAGAGAGGAGAGATGCTTTGAACTTACACGGGAGCGGTAGCCAACGGTTCTTCCTCCCACAAAATATTGGACTCTAACAATCTTTAATTAAGTTTAATAACTTTAATGTATCATTCAGTAAATAATATTCAATAGTTGTGACGTAAATAAATTCCATATTTAAATTAACCAAGAATACGCTACCGTTATTCTTTCAAACGTTACAGTGTTTGTTAACTATTAATTTTCAATTTTTTAAAAAATGCAATTTCATAATGCATAAAAGTGTCAATTTGAACGAAGTATTTTAATCACACGTTATAGATCAGTGTTTTGTATTATAAACGTGTTATAATTGCCTTAACTTAATATGCTACAACTCAGATGATAAAGAAAAAATATTTTAGTTTTCTATTCCGCACAACATAATCCTTATCAATTAAGTTCCAAATTCTGTCTCAAAATAGTAACACATTTTTTTTCCAATCGAGTTTTATTTTTGTGCTCGACTTTGCATAGCGTGGCTGGTGATAAGTTTTTTAATGTAAATTTAAAAAAAATTAGGTTTATACATCACGGTTTAAGTTATTAAGAATTATTCATAACTAGTATCAGACTTAAAAATATATTTGTATCATAATATGAACTAAGTTTATTGATTTTTTTCTGGGTAATTAAAAATTAAAATATAGATACATGGGATTTTTTTAGAAAGATTTTTCAAACTAATTTTAATTTTGAAAGTATCGTTTCTTAAGAAAAACTTTAAATGTATGTTTAACACATGAAATATTAAATTATAACATGTAATATTTTCTAACGAATATAAAATTTAGAATTTTATCTTGCTGTAAAAATAAGTTATAATTCTAAATTATAATTCTCTAAATAATAATATTATATCTGAGATTATTAAAGTCATCATGTTTGCAATCGATCCATGTTTTTCAACTTAAAAAAAGGAATATTTACTGCATAGTTACCGCAATTAAAGTGAATTTGAGGACATTTTGTTTGCATATAAAAATTGTTTTTTTTTTAAATATTTTTAAATTATATAAAGTATAATAACACAAATAAAAATTATTACTTTTATACTGCAGTTATTTTATTCCAGTTCTAACCCTTTTTGTGGAAATGTAAGCATTTCTTTCGTTCAAAGGTATTTTTTACCACCTGAACCAATAACTTGAATTCTTGATTTTAGAATAAGACACTATCAGCTTAAAGCACACGATAGTTTAACAGTCTTACACCATTTCTTACAAAAATTACATGTTGCCAACCAGAAATCTGCTATACTCTACTGCGACACTGAAAATAATATTGCCATCTCGAGAAAGAATCCTTTGTGTGCTGCAACAGGGGGAGCTTTACACAAAAGAAGATATTAAATCTTCTCCCAAACTCCTACAACACAAACCGTTACAATTGGTACCACTGAACAAAAACTGGACCTAGCCGATATTTTTTTTCTCTATCTCACTCTCCTCGCGAAGGCAATAAAGCGGTCTATTTGATGGGGCACTTGTGCACCTTAAAAACTCCAAAACATCCTGTTTTATTGTCCACTTCCGAAATACTAGGAATCTTACCGAGTTACCTCTTTTTACTTCAAGTTCCTTCTGAAAGTAGGGATTGTATCCTTAGTAAATGCCCTGTCCTGACAAAAATCGATATTTTCGGTGTTAATCAATAATTTTCGATTGCTACAATAAGGTGCGAAAAGTACTTTTTTCCCGTTGTTGTTGTTGAGTAATTGTTCCAATTACTCCTTCGGAATGCTGCTTGTATCCGCGCTCTAATTTAATACCGTAGTTGAAGAGTAATTGCCGCACACACAAAATAGTTTGTTATTTTTGCGTAAGAGATCTAAGTAGTGAAAGCTATATTTTAGTAGAATGGAATTATTTTTAATGAATAGAAGTTTCTCAAGTGAGTAAAAATTTGAACGATTGCTGTTAAAATGATAAGCATAGCTATTAATTAATCGATAATAATATATTGCCTTTTTGTATAAATGTATGTATTCTTCTTTTATGTTGTATGAATTGTGGTTAATTAGCCTTTTGGAACGTTGTTTCTGAACACAAGTTTTGCTATGTGGTTAGAGTGATATATTAATATGTTAAATATAAATGAGCTGGAAAGTATGACTGAAATATAAAACAATTTTGTACAAATATTGAGATTTAAACCTCAAAAGAGTCTTCGATGTTAATATATATTTACAATTACTATTTTTGTAACTTTTACAATTTCTATATTTGTAACTATTACAATTTATATTGCTACACGTGAAAATGTTAATATTTTAAACATAAAATTTTTTAATTGATGATATATTTTTTTCAAAATTTACATTTTAAATTAGAGAGGGTTTTGTAGATTTCATTTAGATATATTTTGATTCATGCAATATTTGTAACTAAATTGTCAATGCATGTATGGATAATTCATTTAAATTTGTAACTGAAAATTATTGAAACATCATTTGCTAACTCTTCTTTTTTTTTACTCATGTTTGCTTATTTTATGTGTGTTATAGTTTCTTTAGAGAGTTTGAATAAAAAACGCAACAGTTAGAGCACGCAGTAGAAGATATAACATATCTTAGTTTTAACTAAAAGGATAATAGAAGAAAACAGTGCCCAGTGAAAATCCCCAAAATACCCTTTTAATTTCACGAACATTTGGAGACGTTTACAATTACATTTGACTCATTTTTACTTTAATAATTACTTTAAAATAAATGCAATGTATATCATGCTGATTTCGTTTTAGCAGTAGGTTTTGTCTTTCCATAATTATTTTTTTAAAAACGTTATAATGGAGCTGACAGAAGTTATACTGATCACAGTAATTCATTTATTTATGCGGATCCTTTCTGCGACAAATTAACCACCAAAGCTTTCACATGTAAACGTATTGGCAGCTGAGGCAATGTACAGGTGAAAATTAGGAAGAACGAAATCGTTCCCAATTTTGATCTATGTCGTCATTTTATATTTTTATCAAGAAAGTTTCCAAATGTTCCTGAATTACAGAATTATTTAAACTTAGTACGCATATTCGTCAAAAACGATGACTGATGTAATATATTGCATCAGCTCGGCACAGACCTTTTATGACGTGATATTTTTAAGAACAATATAGATGCAAATAAAATATCTTCATTGCAGCGGAAAATAAAAAGGGTAATTAAATATCACGCAATGCCTTGAAGAGATCCAAACCGAAATAGTTTATAGTAAATCTATTTTAAGTTAAATGAAATGGAGCATTATACCTTCCTACACACATATATATGTATGCATGTATGTGTGTGAATATATCGACTATAATAAAACTTGGAATAAATCATCAGTTGATTTCCAATTATCAGTAATACAATGAAATAATGTATTTAAAAAGATATGTGGACATCCATGTTTCTTTTATCGTTCAATGTTCCAAATTTTGGCATTTGTTTTAGATTGTATTCAATAACTAATGACATATTACAGTATCATAAAAGAATGAAAGAAAAATATATTTTATTAATAATTTTATAAGAAAAAATTGTAATTACTAGAATTATAAAATAAAAAAAAACAATCCACAAAAGAAAATCAAATGAACAGAAATCAATAATTATGGTAATAACAACAATATAATCCATGTACATGCGCTTAAGAAACTTCATCAGTAGTAAGAAATAGTTATCAAGTCATCAATGCGAGCAAAATGTAACCAACAAACAATAGCAAAAACATATGAAAAATAAAGTACAACATCCGGAACAAATGATTAAGAAAACGCGATTTTAAAAATTCCCCCCAGTAGGAAGTGCATGATTCTGTGCAAAACTGAACTGATAGTTTTATCAACATTTTAACCTTATTTAAGCTATAAATGGATTCTAAGATACGTACAATCTATTAAAGGACTATTACTAAGTTAATTTACCTAAGGGGCTGGTTTAATATACGTAATTATCACTAGCCCAGTGGGCGAATCATCACTGGCTCTAGAGTTTACGAACTATGCCTGTTGTTCTCGCCCTGAAGAGTATAATGAATGACGTATTGGATAGGTTCTCCTATATAGTTGGTTGAAATCTAGAATTCTGGAGTCTAATTCAGTCTATAGGAACGAAATTTATTGCTATTGTATTCTACTAACGCAGTTATGTCTATTGGGTTCATAGAAATACCAATTAACATTATGTCATTGCAGTATCTGTACCATTTCATTAATTATTTTTTATTACTGATTCAGTATTTCACTAATTCAAGACACCTAATTTTTAACTGTATATACAAAGAGAAATTTAATAACACTTTGAAAGATTAATTATAAAGTTTTAAAGCGATTCAATCTTCCAATGGCAGCATACATCCAAATGAAAGGATATACACTCTGTCGCAAAAAAAATATATGCACCCAGAAGAAATTGAGCTACATTCACGAAATTTGGTATGCCTGTAGTGTATATGAAAATAAACAAATGATTAAAAATTCAGAACAAAATATCATTTTATTAAGCGGTTACAGCTTGCAAAAGGTTAAAAATCAGTCAGTAGTAAAGCCACCTCTGGCAGCTATACAAGCCGAAATTCGGCGTGGCATCGAATCAATTAGATCACTTATGACCCCCTGTGGAAGATCCTGCCATAGTCTTTGCATCTGCGCAGTTAATTCTCCTGTATCTCGGGACGGCTGCAGTTGCCTTCCCAGTGCGTCCAGACATGCTCTATTGGCGAAAGATCTGGTGACCTGGCAGGCCATGGTAGGACGTCATACAAACATTGTTGGGAGAGTCGCGCAGTATGTGGACGAGCATTATCCTGTTGATAAATGGCACCTGGGCGACTTGATAGCATGGGTAGCACAATCGGCGTTAAAATATCGTCCACGTATCTGCGAGCTGTCAAAGTGCCTTGAAGGACCACTAAAGATGATCGTGTGTCCCAAGAAATTTGCCCCCACACTGTCACACCTTGTGAAATTGCTGTATGCCGCTCGACAATAAATGCCGGATCGGACCGCTGGCCGGTGCGCCTCCAGACACGTGTGCGGTGGTCATCATCACTGAGACTGAATCGGGATTCATCACTGAAGATGACACGTCTCCAGTCTGTCACACTCCAAGTTGCCCGAGGTCGGCAAAAATCCAGTCGACACTGCCTATGATGTGGGGTCAGTGGTAAGCGTCTTAGCGGACGTCGGCTCCTCAAGCCAACTTCGGTCAGTCGTCTCCTTATGGTTTCTCTTGATGGCACTGGATGTCTGGAAGGAGGTAAGTGGCGTTGAAT
The DNA here is from genome assembly GCA_019973935.1 of Trichonephila clavipes. NCBI lineage: Eukaryota > Metazoa > Arthropoda > Arachnida > Araneae > Nephilidae > Trichonephila > Trichonephila clavipes. The sequence continues at coordinate 1,361,787 of BMAU01018568.1, forward strand.
CGATGCTAGCGATGTTGTTGGTGCCGAAGTGGCCACTCTTCTGATTGCACGATCCTCGCGATCATTTGTGTTCCTGGGACGTCCTGACCCTCCGCGACGGTACACTCTACCTTCTGTGATCCACTGTTGCCAACACCGAGCAACTACCATATCGCTCCGACCGAGGTGGCGGCCGATACGTCTATTCGACCAACCTGCTTCTCTGAGGCCTATTATACGGCCCCTATCAAAGTCCGTCAGCTGCTCGTACTGCCGCCGGTTACGTCTTGGAGGCATCCTAAGTCTCAATATCGTCTATCAAAGTCATCAGATTCGTTTGGATAGCCGTACGGCGCTCGTACTCATGCTTTTAAACTCTCCCAGTTGCGCAACTAATATGCGCATAGCACACTTAGCCTTGTCTCATTGGCTTCGAAATTTTAATCATTTGCATATCTCTTACCAGACTACATTCTTGCCGAGTTTCGTGATTTTAGCTTGATTTCTTCTGGGTGCATATATTTTTTTTGTGACAGAGTGTATTTAAATTTACATCAGTTACAAAATTATATATTTAGAAGCAAAACATGAAAATTGAATTCAAACTTATGCAGAAGCGCACATAATGTGCGCACTCTCTTCTGGCTGTTAAAATGCAACACTATGAAGAAGATATGGCACAAACGACAAATTCGTATGAAAGGAAGATACTTCTTTGTAGGAACAATTAGTAAATGAGCGCAATCTAACTACTCTTGAAAGTGAAATGTGATACTAAGTTGAGTGAAAAAGGAAAGTTAGGTAGCATTTTCCTCATTAGAAAACGAACCATATTTAAATGATGGCTGATTGTGAGAAGATCACGTTGTGACACGTATAAAAAGGAGAAAGGAAAGTATCCCATCGAGAATCTGGTTTCTATTTTTCTACACTTTTGCTTCTCCCATTTTTCGCAATTCAGCGTCTAACATGTGGATATGGAATTTATGGATGGGAGAATTATACTGAATGCACGCAGGATCTCAATGACTTTTGCCATTATTGGACGAGAGGGTAGGCATGTTTTCAGTTCAGCCTTTCTTTATCGTACAACCACATCATGGAATTTTGAGCCACATGGCGTGATGTAAGGTTGTTAGCAACATAACACTATATTCACGATAGTGAGAGAACGTCTGAAGCAACAGCGTGGACTGTCTGCACGTTCTCTGCACTGTCAACATTATGTCTTCACGTTGCAGCGTAGATATGCGCATTGATAGTGGTTGGCCCAACGATAAAACTAAGTACATGAATAATACCATGTCGTCATTTCAAACGAATTCATTTTCTACATGCAGCATTGTGATTTGCGCAGTGCTTCTCAAACTTTCAATACCTGCGACTCAATATTCAATCATAATTTTAATTGTGCCGCCCTTTCCTTAAAATAACAATGAATTGGATTAAATAACACTATTATTTGGCGCTAAAATTACAACAAGATTTTAACCTCTGTATCACCGGTGTATATAAACGTCTTGCTCAACCAGTGCGCTGATTGCCCGGACGGATACATACGTCTTTCCGAAGTACGATCTTTTCTGTGAACGTCTCTCCATAAAATTATTTTGAAGTCTTTGGAATGCAATCAAATCTCCTGAACAGTGTTTGCGAAGGATTGACTTATTTATTCCTTGTCGACCTCCCCCCTCCCAATGCACCAAATACGCTCGCCTACGTATTAAACGATGGCAGTGGGGAGATGACGTAAATTTTAATCGGCATTTGAGTGGTTAATCCTAAACTGTACCATTTATCAAGATAAGTGTTAGTTTTTGCTTATAATTTTATATACGAGAAGGTCATGGGGTCACTGGTAATAAATAAACTTGTTCTTTATTTAGAATTATTAAATTAATTATAAAATGCATTGCACAGTACTTATATATTTTTAATGTCTTATAGCAGTGTAAATGTGTATTTCATTTTTTACTGTCAGAACTTATTTTGGTTGTTTACTTATCGTATATTAATATTTTTTTTTTGTTTTTGACGTTTCAATATGCTCCCACCCCCTCGTAGAGTTATCATGCCCCCGAAAAGGGGCACGCCCCGCAGTTTGAGAAACACTGGATTTGCGTGGAATGGGTTGAAGGAGAATGGGGTGAATTCCATGCTTTCTATATGATCAAATGGGCCCGGTGTTTGGTGTGATGGAAAGGACAGTCATTCGGTTCATGAGGCAAAAATCTGTTGCTCACAAGTCGTCGTTCGTTTTTAATAACACACAATCCTTACATTTCTTCCATCTGTAGACAGGTTGTAAAGTGAGACCTATGAGAATTTCACCTATATAATGTTCCAGCAAAATAACTAAAGGTTACATGTATTGCAGTGTTTCTCAAACTGTGGGGCGCGTCCCCCTGGGAGCGCGCGATAACCTTACGAGTGGGGGGCGAGCATATCGAAAATAAAAGATTTAAAAAATAATTAATTTACTGGAATGAATTAAAACAAAATACTTTCAGACATAATAAAAAAAATTAATTCTCTTTTACTCTGATATAATTTATAGGTGTGATATTAAGTCATCAAAAATAAAAACTTCTTCAATACCTAATTAGTTATCTTTGATCCTATAACCAAATAAAAAATATTTTATTTGATTTGCTGTAATTCCATGATGAGAAATTTTTTTTTATTACGTTTTATTTTTAAACCTAACACACTACTCTTTCGAAGAAAAAACAGATCCCAAACCCAGAATCGAAAAAATTTAGGAACATAAAAAATTCATCACTGTCATTTTTTTGTTTTTGAAATACTGCACATTATAGCTGTAATCTGTTTGACCTTCTAAGTTATTGGTACAGTTAGTTATGACCTCTCTCTTATGTGTTTGTTTCTCATTTATGGGAAGTTGTAAGTAATGTATTTCTGTGTTGCGCGCTTTTTTCCATGCAAAAGAGTTTTATGATATTTGGAAAACCATGGAGAACACACACACTTTGAAGGATTACTTGGCCAAGACTTATTTTTAAGAGTATTCTCAACCATATAAAGCATAACGAAAAACGTTCTACACGTGTACAATAAAATAATTATTTGAAAAAAAAGATTGGGGTGACTCAATAACCCCGCGTGGCCGTATCGAGTGCGTACCTGCTCCCGGGTTAAAACATTTTGAAGTATTTTCGCTTTAAATATTAAAAACCATACAATTATTCTTCATCGGAAATTTATATCAATGTTCATTATTTAACATCAATTATAAATGCTAATTCTGTGAGGTTTAAAATTACAATTCACTTAAAACTAATTATGATTTTAGCAATCATTTTAAAAAAATCATTTTACATTTTTGTAAACTTGGCTTTACTCTCCTTACAATTCAGCTATTATATCAATAGTGTTTTATTTTCTTACAAATGAACTCGTGCAAAGAGTGGGCACTTCAGCCGGTAAACTTTTAATGTATCAGTGCTACACAGAGTATTTAATAACTAATAAATTAATACTAAATTAAGAACAAATTTAATGAGTATTAACGACCTCCATGGGCTTGTCTTGCAAAGAAAAGTTTTTATAAGGAATGCTTATGATTAGAAATTGACCCTCTGAGTTTTTTCTATATTTAGCAGATATCTATATTTTGTCTTCTAAGTAGCCACCGCATTTTGCAATATGTTCAATTTAAAAATTAGAGACAGGAAAAATAACACAATAATTATCCTATTATTTTATTTATTTTTTCTTAAAAGTAGTACACAAAATTTAATACTTATGTTACTAATTTGTGTGGTTTATAATTAAGACCGCCTATTGTAGCTTTAGCTTCAAAGTGCTTTATTATTGCATTCAGTACATTATTAATGTATATCGGGGGCGCGATAAAAATTGTTATTGAAAAGGGGGGGCGACAGTATTGAAAGTTTGAGAAGCACTGATGTATTGGGAACGGTCGTGCCTTCACCTATATCGAAACAAAAAGAATGACATTATTCAGTATGTCCTTCAGATTTCTTATCCAATAAGATGATCTAATTATTTTTTTGTTAATAGACTTGTTCTGAAACCACACTACGAAAGATGATATACGGCATATAATGGAAGTAACCTTGAATGACTTTCATGTGTCTGTTATGAAAATCATTTTTAAATTGATGCCTAATCGCGGTAGACCTCTTTTTTCAGCTGCCACAGCTTGGGTTAATTTCAGACATTGTAAACCGCTAAAATGCCTAAAAATTGAGTCATATATTTATATTAAAATGGTTTATATGTACATTAAATAATTTTTGTTGTTTGCGTTTTTTTTCTGGCGCTGCAGCTTTAATGCCTAGCCATTATTTAGACAGATAGAGATCATTGGGAAATCTAATGTAGGATACGCAAAATTCGATTATAAACATTTAATTAATTATATAATTCAAGGATTCTGAAAGTGGAACCTATTTGATGGAGATAGACTCTTATGGCTTTCACAAATGTCATTCGAAATCGAGGATTATGTTACAAGTGCAAATTCATCGAGTAACAAAGAGCAACCAAATCCCTGAGCAAGCAGTCTAAAATATTGCAAATCAGTCACACATTTTAAAACACTGTAATAGTACTAAGTAATATTCGTAAGCCGATAAGATACAGCGTTTAATCATTTTAAATATTTAATAAAGAATTTTAAAAAATTACCATTTTTTTTTAACTTTGAAGACAACTTGTCTAAAGCTAAAATAATGTTCTGCTTTATACTCGAGATTGAAATTTATTTGTCTAGCGTATTTGTCAATTTGGCAGATATCGTATAATATGTGCAATTATGTTAAATTAAATACGTAAAAAGTAAATAATTGCTGTTTTGTCAATCAATAAGTGGAATGTTCAAAAATATATTAAACAGATAGCATTTTCCTAAACGCATACTTTTCTGAAATTGCACCATTATATGACGGTTCGGTGGTTTAGAAGTAGCATTCCAACCTTTTAAACCCAATGTTGTGGGTTCGATCTCATAAAGTAACTTACGAGTTAGAAGTGTGATGAAGATGTAGTATACTTCCCTTTTACTTATTTGTTTTACCTTTTCAAACAGATTTTATGGTAGAAACAGGATGTAAACACTCTTGGGTATTAAATACCTTGCGCATGTTATTCCATTCGTTTATTTCACGTGAGCAATACTGGGTTTAATTGTTGTCAGTTAACGTGGCGTCTTAATTAGAATATTCAATTCTATTTTATACTGATGACCCACTGTTCAAAGTCTTGTTTGCATCAAATGTGACATTTTTTAATTTATTTTAACAAAGAAAAAAATGCTGTCAAGAATTAACAGTAATTTAAAAAAAACATATTCCAAAATCTCGCAAAATAGTGTCAGAAATTGCCATTCTTGGAGAAGCATAATTACCAAACAACGCATTCAACTAATACATATTTAATACTTTAATTCAAAGAAGGATATCATTAACATTAAATCAAATGACTGATACAAAGTTTCATTAAAAGGAGTCGTACTTGGCACTAAACGACCAGTATACGGCGATACTTCATCCAACATTAAGATTATGCAATCCTTGTGTGAGCACATATATACTTAACGAAGAGAAAAAAACTCTTATTAGTGAATCGCTAATACAAAATAGATATTTAAGACTCCCCAGGGTTGGCAACACGGTTAAGCACGCACCGGTACTAAAATACACCTAACTGCTACCTCGAGGTAACTAAAATCCTATTTCGTGTGAGGATTCATTCATTAAAGTTTGACGAATTCAGCGATTGGTTACTCCAGGGTACAGACACCAGGACGAGGAGTTCGTTGATAGGGTAGGACCGTAAAACTTCTTATTGAAGGTGACTATTCAATTACGATATGGGTTTATTGACCATATGGAGGCATCGAGGAGAAAATGGAATTTCAGTGTGGTTTTTTTTCTCTTGGATCGTGTTTTTATTGAGGTAACTGGATGGAGACAATTTATTTTGTCATCAAAATTTCAGATCTTCGATTTTGATAGAGTTTCGTTTGAGATAGAGGGAAATGCATCAATGAGCAGCAGATTGTTAGGAATTGATTCTTTTTAATTTTATTTTCAGAGTAACTGTATTTTAAATTGAATCAATTGTTACGTTATTTGTAAAATTTCATTTATTTCTTTTTACCGTCTTATTTCTCGCAATTTTTTTTTTAAAATAGATAATACTTATAAGGTAAGTATTATAATTTGGCTCGTTTTTCTCAGATACAAAATAAATAAAATATGTATAACGTGTTTGTTTAGGGGGGAGAAGCAAATATTAGGTCAAAAACGACACTGAAGAATATTAGAAGGAATATACTGAAAGAACATGCAATAAATATTTTAATTTCTTTGAAGATATGAACGTTGAAACAAACTTTGGGGCTAGTTTGATATCACGGGACTAGCGCCAAGTTGTTGTTTATGTTCGCCATGATGGGCGATATCATTGCAATATTGCTACTATGATATTTTTGCAGTTTTTGAAAGTTTTCAGTACCGTTTAATTGATATTCATTATTAATTTGAATACATATTATGTAATTACTTTATTAATAATATAATATAAAAACACAAATATTATTATTATATGTAATTATAATATTCGTTATTTATAATTGTTTTTTCTTACACCAATTTATAAATATTATTACATATATTATTTATAATTATTATTTTGTTATTACTTTATAATTTTTAAAATTGAATTTATTTATAATTATTACGTTATATGAGTATTCTTATGTATTATTATTATAATATTACAATACGATGATTATTCTGTTTTATAATTGCTATTAATTTATATTGTATGCTTAATATTATATACAATAATTATTATTACATCATAGCATATGAATATTTTATATAATTACTATTAAGTTATATGATTAATATGTACAACCTAATCTTAGTACTTTTTATTATATTTTATTTTTTTCAGTATTTATTGATTGATCTTGTTTATTCTCAAACTCTTCCTCTATTCTTCTTTTCAAAACAGTTCTTTAAAACTATATTCTTGACGATTTGAAACCTCTAGGGCATCTCGGATTCCATTTCAGAGACATGAAGCCCTGCTTGGTGGGATTCCTTTTTCGCGCCAAGCAGCGCTTGGCATCTTGCCCCATAATATCAAATTTGTTACATAACTTTTTAAAATTTTTAGTTGTCTGATTGACTTTTTATTTACATCGTATTTTGAATCTACAAGATGTCTAATGGAGACGGAATTCTCACAATTTTGAATTTTGATCGATGACGAAGACACCTGAGCAGGCACTTGACTTTCTAAGCTTCCACGTGAGAACTTTGAGATATGTGAAAGATGCATGACGTTCCTTCTAAACGACCTGTCTTTTATGGCACCAGGATTTGAACGTTCAGCTCGACATACTAAACACCAATCGCGTCTTCATAATAGTGACCATTTGGTACCCAAACTCAATTTTGGGGGAGATAGTACCATTTGTAGTCCATATCTCACAAAAAGTAACTGTAACTGCAGTTGCAATTTTTTTCTAGGCTCAAATTATTACGATGTCGAGTTTGGAGCATACTTTAATTATTTCTCGACAATATTTTGTAGTTCATATATCGAGATAATATATATATATATATGTGTGTGTGTTGATATTTTTTGGGAAATATTTTGTTGTGTTTTTTGTAAAAAATACTATGATGGTATAAAATTAAAATAATTATGAAATCATCATGTCGAAAATACTGAGAAGACTAACTGTATATGTGATTATCCAATAGATACATGACTAATAATTATAATCCTTATTACTACTCTGCCGAAAATTCTGATTGGTAAATATCTCTCACGGAGTAGGAGCACTCTACTGGCTTCAGTTTTGCTTTATACTTATCAGTTTTACCATTAAACATAATTTTTTTTCAAGCCTCATATTTAAACTTAAACATATAAAATATATTAGGGAAGAATTATATTCTATTGGTTTCAGTTTTGCTTTACTCATACTTTTTACCATGAAAAATCGTTTTTTTTTTCAAGTCTCATATTTAATAACAAAAAATGAAAACCTTGCTGTACGTATAAAAATTATATCAATCTCAATTTATAACTAAAACGAAGAAATAATTTTAAGCTACTGATGGCAAATTTGGTTTTACATTTGATGTGAATTAGTGAACTGGTGCTTTTGTACCACGCAGCATAATTCTTTCTTGCATTCTTTTTTTATATTTAGCAAAATAAATTATTATTGCTACTCTCTAAATATAAACATGTAGTTATGCTACCTGTAGTATTTAAGGAAATATCTTTGTGCATTGAGGATGTTAAATGATGGTGAATTTTATTTATAAGGATTTTAATTTTTATGTGTTTGAGTGACAGTTAAATTTTAATTTTGCTCTAAACTTTATCAAGTTGAATGTAACATGAAATATTTAAATGTTCAAGAAGTGACGTTTTGTTAATTATTAAGGTTATCTTCAATCAATGAGAAGCCCGCGGCAGCATAAGGGTCAAGATTACCAACTCATGTCTGACATGTCATGAGTTCTAGTCTAGTACCGCTGACCCCCCCTCCCATGCAGAGAACGCCGATGCATGTTAAATATGTCAATGTTCCAACTTCCTCCCGTTAGTAATGCATTGAATTTAAGAGAAGGCACAAGCTTAAGTGCCGTCCTGGTCTCAAGATCAAGGCTCAAAATTACGAGATCCATCGCTAAAAGCACTCGCGCAGCCTCATAGTGGGATGCAAATATAAATGGGCCACTCACTCTCTCAACCTTTATAGATGCAAGCTAAGTTGAAAATTATTCCCAGATGTACAAGATGCATGATTCAAATCACTAGAAGTGATCATACATTCTGGAAACTCTTTATGATAAACAATCTTGTCACATTGCTGACACAAATGAATCTTTTCAACGAAGCTGAAACATATGGCACTAAGGGCCTTTCATCTATTCAATCCTCTGTCGAGGGTACTTAACGTCCTATGTTCGATTGGCGATATCCGCGTCAAAAGTTTAGTGCAGAGATGGCTGTTTTCAGAGACAAAACTACATGATATATTTTGTACACAAAACTCCTAAATGCGCGAGAATCAGTGATTACAAGATAAATTACCTAACATATAGTCTGCAATCTGATCAAATTACGTGAATATCGGAATAGATCAAAATTTTAATATTATACTTAAACTAACATTTTTTTTATTATTGTCATTCGTCATTTTATAAATATATTACCAACCATTTTCTGGACATAATTTTATGCTGTTTATTTTAAAATATTTTCTTAAAGATTTATTAACACTGAGAAGTATAAGAAAATTATGTTTTCTGATATATAAATGGGGAACTTTGCCCAATTACTGTAGATTTTCGTATTTACTAATGAAACAATCACAATTAGAAATGTGAGACATCATTGATATTTTCATATACTCGTCTAAACTGAGCAATAAGCATGCCAAAAAGAGTAATAATCGCGTACATAATTAGCGGATAAGAACTTCCATTTTAAACGCTTAGTTCTTTGTATTTTGCAAAGAAGGGGTTATTATTTAACTTCTAAGAAAGCAACCTACTAGACCATTTTTAGATTTAAAGTGGAACCACATACGTGCACGCCCGTGAAAAGGAATGAAGATTACTGAATGAATCAACCAATTTATAAATTATACCAATATATATATGGACGTGTGATGCGCTAACGCACACCAAGTGATCGAAACCGGTTCAGATTTTAGAAAAAAGTGTGTAAGTGTGAGTTAAAAAGTGTAGAGGTGAGAACTGAATTCGAGTGCACAGAAGGTGTTTATGGTGGAAAGTTACGTTAAAACACAAAATTCTTTGAAATATTATACTCAGCTGTTCGTCCATGAATTTAAAGGTTTTGAAGTGTTATTAAAGAATTATTGGCCGTGCGTATATATATTATTGGTCCCAACTTCCTTCACCAATTGGTAAATATGGAACGTTACACTTTCAACATTTTGAAACAAACACCATTGATTGAGGAGGAAAATTCCTACATTTATTTCCAACAGGATGGCTGAACTTCCCATACATCCCGCTTAATCGTGGGTCACATTCACGCAATCATTTCTCCTGACAGAGTTGTTAGAAGTGGTCAGTCTGGTCTTTGCTCTAGCTGGCCACTCAGGTCACTTGAGCATTAATTCCAGAAGTTCAGCTTTCATGCTTTCCACAACTTCCTCACAAGGGTCCAAAAGTGCCAAATGAACAGTGGTTATTTTCAACACCTGTTATAAGCAAGGTAGCGAACTATCAAGCTTTAACCTGAAATTCTGTTCTCCAGGCTGCTTTTATTCATCCCATCCAGAATAACCAAATAAAAAAGGTATTAAATGTGATTTAATTTAAATTTATTCATTACACATTCCTTTTTCAGTTATTAATTTCATTGTGTGTCTTCCTTTCTCTTTTAAGCAGACATTAATATATAAGAAACATATCCCTTCATTTCTTAGGCTGTTTGAAGGCCCTAACTTTAAGAAAAAATTAAGGCTTCGATGACAAAGTAGAATCGATAAAATAAATCGAAGCTAGGTTAAAGGAAACATAATAATGAGAGAACCATTTTTTAGTTTCCTGACACGATTGTATCATATTTCTTGTTTAACTATTACTTGAATTATATTCAACTCAATATAAGAGCACAGTAGAAATTTCGTAACAAATTGTCTTTCTTTAACAACAAAATCGTACACGACATCAAGTTTTTTTTTCTGCTTGAAAAGCACGAATTCTGTTGACCATGACAAAGGTAACAAATGAGTTGTCAAAAAGTGCAAGCTCTGTGAAAGGAATTGACTGATTTTAGGAAGCGATTGAAGAAAAGAACTGAGTAATCTTTTGAGTATTCAGGCAAAGCGAAATGTCAAATGACCTAACGGTACAAGAAAAATGGCATTCAAATACAAAAAAAGTTCAATAGAAGGAAAAAAGTTTTAAAAAATCGTCGGGTAACAAAATCCGTGCTTCTCTAAGAACGAAATTTCCTTCTACTACATTTCTTTCTCATGTATCAGCGGGACTTAGCAAACGAAATATTCTAAGGTATAAAATGAAATCGCAACATTTGGATGAATCGCAATGAAATACAACAATTGTAAAACAAGTATGTATTTAATCCTACTTATCAAGTTTTCATTATAAATCAAAAATAACATCTTTTGTCAATTGTGTATTATTTTTATTAATTGACTCTAATTTTCTTTCTTGTTCTTCGATGATATTTTTTTTTCTTCCGAATTGACTTTTGGTGTTTATTTTTTATTGGCGTAATTACGAATGCACTTTATTCCTTGCTTTAAAAACTATCATATGTAAAACCAAATCCTTACAAATATCAATATACAAGTTTGTGCGATAATATTATTTTGTGCTAAGCGTCAATATAGAGAAACACTATTTTTTAAATCAGTTCAAATTTTTGAATTTGTCAATGATAGAAATATGATAGCAAGATCACTCTCTTATGTAAAACGTGCATTCCTAGACCTTCAAAAGGATACAGGTAAAAAAGTACCTTACTATTAACCAGAAATACCCTCACTTCCAACTATCTACGTTAGATTAATAGCAATATCGTATCTGAAATACTGAGCAGAACTAGTGCTATCAATATATGCTTTTACGGTTTGAGAAGGTATTAAGATCAAATTTTATTAAACGGAAACTAAAGCACTAATTTATAAATATCTAATTAGACATATATTCACATTCTCATCAGAAACACAGACAATGTCATAAAATGATGTGAAAAATCTGGTTCCTTTTAGAATCGAATTCTAAGTGTCATTTTTGTAGTAACTCAAGTTGATGGCATTTCGCACAGATGCTCAAATTTAGAACTCTACCACGTCTTAAGCATTCCGAATATTTTCCGGGTCTTTTTATCTGTAACTCTTCATATATATATCTTATTTTGTTGCAGTATCTTATTCACATTATGTTATTTGTTGTTGTTGCTAATGCCACCAGTTCGGCAAAACCTAGATCGAGGCCAACGAAATTCATCATGGTAAAGAGCTAAATGACGCCTGTCGTTAGCCATAGCTTTGGGCACCATACAGGTGACGGTAACATTTGGCCCAGTTCCACCCGAATTTATAGGGAGACGAATCTGTGGATGGTTATAGAGAGACCTCCCACCTCTCCTTCCCTTCCATCAACATCACGATAGAACTTGCGGCTCGACTGATATTTAAAGTACCCCCATCCCGCGAAGGCACTATACATTTACAAACATCCATATGATCTCTGGGATTCGAACCCATTCCATACGGCACAACCGTCAGCGTCACCCAAAATATTTATATCTTTGTCACTGAATTTTTATTAATATAATTAAATATTAAAATGTTGACAAGGATTTATATTAAGTTTTTGTCGTTAACAATACATGTATTATTTTCTTAAATTGTTCTTGATTTCTTTTTTATTTATATTTCTTAATGTATTCATAACTATGAATGGACATTTTATGGGCAATGTAATTTTATTGAAAATAATCAGCAAACACACAGATATTTGTTGACAAATATAATGAATTTTAATTTTTTTTGTCTTCTGAGTATTTAAGGGAATTTATACAGCATTATATTTCAAAATGCATAACGCGTTTGTTTTCCTTCTTTACAAAAAATATTCATATAGTTCGATAAAATAATAATTGATCAAATGGGGAAATGAAATTATAGCAAAATACACGAGATTTTGTACAATTCATTCACTTTATAAAATATTTATATTTTTCGGGAGTCGTCATTGTGTTAATAGGTTGTTTATGTTATTAAAGATTACAGTTAATCTATTTCTTACAATTCATTATATGCTTATGTGTTCTCCAAATTAAGAAGTAAACTATCATTTATTTGTGAAAATTAATGAAAATTATTTAATTAATTTCATTTATACAATAAATCGTATGAATTTTAACGCTATTGTATATGCTGCAACATTTTAAGATAAACATATTGTAACACTCTCTCTCTCTCTCTCTTTTCTTCCTTATCCCTTCCTAAATTTTTCCCAACCTTTCTCTTACATTCTTTCTTACCCGTCCCACAACTTTTTTCCAACTTTTGATCAAAGTATTTTAATAACTCAGTCAAAAAATGAAATTAAATATGTTAACATTATTCCTTTATATATATATATATATATATATATATATATATATATATATATATATATATATATATATATATATATATATATATATATATATATATATATATAAGTAACTTAAATCATGTTTTTTTCTCTTTTCATTAAAATATGCATATTTGGTTTGGAAACCTAAATTAAACTTCTTTTCTTAGCAAAGTAAAATTACATACACGTGTGTAAATAATCCACGGATCTTTATTTTCTATTATTTTTTCATCCATAAGAACGTTTTCTTAATGAAATATTCAATGAATCAAAAAATTACGAATAAGTATATATATTCTCTTTAGACAAAATTTTCATTTATGTAGCTAATATATATATACGTTTTAGTTCTATAAAAAAAATGATATAAAATTTGAAATCCATTTAATTCAATTTGATAGAGCTATTTTTGACTATTGAGCTCTCTCAATAATAACTTTGATTAATACTAAAAACCTAACAATAAAAGAATGAACCATATTTGGATTTTAATGAGAAGTATTTTTCCATGACTAAGTTAATAAAATTTTATCTTGAAAAAAATTTAATTATTATAAAATTCTTACAACTTGATTAAATTTGTGTGATGCATTTTTTTTCAAAAGATATTAAATATTGTAATTTACAGAGGTTATAATAAATTTATAACTTTTAAATTTATTTGCATTCACACAAAATATTTCCTTTAATTCAATTCTGTGTAGAACCAGGGAAATAAAGTATTTATCTTGACAAAAAATATGTATGAGGTTATTAAAAGCTAAATGTATTAAAATAGGACTGTTTTTAGTTATATAGTGACATTTTAGTATTATGATGCTTAATATTTTAAAGCTTTTTGTTTTCATTACAATTTTTTTTCACACAAAAAATTATTTTTATTCACACAAAAAAATATTTTTATTCATAATTAACCTTATTATGCTAAGTTGATTTGTAACGTCTAAGGACATCACTTACATTTTACAATATACTTTAAGTAAAATTACGCATGCAGTTTTAAAATTTTAAAATCAATATACCTTTGGCCTAATTATCAGACTGCGTAACTCCACCGGTCTAACTGATTTGATATATGAGTGCAAAGCATCAAGTCCTTTTTGGCGCAATTCTTTAATCGCGCCAAGCAAAGCATTCCCTCTAGTTTTGTTTACGCCATGCCTCAGTACGCGCTACACTTTGAACTTCTTCCTTCGATCAGTATAATCACTATTTTTTTTTATTTCATAATAAAACTAGATTTCGAAGGGAGAGGTGGTGGCAAAATTTTAACATAAAATAAGTACAACAGAAAGTAATATCAATGTATTACACCTCCAGATATAAATTATTTACATAATTTTAAGCATCCATTACAGAAAATTTGTAACAATGTGTTACTTTTGCTGAGCAGATGTCAATTTAGGAAGGTGTTTTCAAAAGTCAACTCACAAGAGATTTACGAAAAGTTATAAATAAAAAAAAAAAAAAAAAAAAATTATCAGCTATTTGATCTACAGTTTTAAAATTTAACAAGCAGGTTTTTTTTTATTCAGCTTAAATATGCAAAAAGCTTTCTTTTTTTGTTGTTTAGTTTGCAATTCACGATTGTAATATTATCACCTATCTTAGCGAATATAAACAACAAGTTGGCGTCTAGCCCTACTGTATCAAATTCGTATCCCAGATGGAGTTACGCAGTTTGATAATTAGACCGACGATATGTAAAATGTCGTAAATAAAAGAAAAACATTGGAAAAAATGGAGGTTTTTTTCAAAGAAAAATTCTATTGAATTGTTCTTTTTCTTTCTTTTTACCTTAAAATTCAAAGTTTCATTCATCGTCTTCATTAATTTAAAACTTTAATATGAAGATTTATGAGTGTTATTTTGATTCTAAATCAAAAGAAGCAGCTAGGAAAAATGACAACAAGTTTAAGAGTCCAAAATGTTATGAATACTTATTAAACAAAAATATATTTTGATTCAACATACATTAATAATTATAAAAACTATCACACATAAGTTGCACAATCATTACACAATATTTTTAATATTCTTTTTTACAAGTATTCTAGCTCACACACGATATAAGTAATTTGCTGCAAGACTCATGGCATTTAATCAAAAATTTCATAGATTGATCTGTTGTGTATTAAAATGTTACACGAGAAAACATAACGTTAGCTATTGATGATGGGTATCTTTATTTTGAAACTTGGTAAAATAGTGAAAATGTCATTGAGCAAACATACCTACCTTAAAGTTCAACAACATACCAACGAAAGCATTGGGATTGCATAATGAATCTCATGTTTTGTTAATAAAGGTATGTGAACAAATGAATAGATTAATTGAAATTTTTATAGTCCTAAATGAAAATTTAAAAATTTTGTATCGCTTTTGTTACCAATACAATATTAATTTAATTTCCTACCGCGATATTGTGATGGGACTTTTTTAAACATTTAACTGATAGAACTTTTAGCTAAAAGAACAAAATTGTTTAATTTCTTTAAGGTGGTTTAAGTTTTAAACATTAGAAATTTCATTTTTAATACCTTTTAAAATAAATAAATCTAGCAAAACACTACAAAATTGAACCAATTTCTTTTTTTTAAATCCTAAATATTTTATGTTTATTCCGTGGAGAACAAATATAAAATTGGCATATTGCAAGAACATTTTATTTACAGACATTTTCTTTTATTTATATATTCTAATATATCTTTCAAAAAACATATACATAACACAATAAATCATTCTTTATATGGATTAAAAATACGTTTCTGTTTTTACTCCGAAATATATATTTTTTTTCTAAATTAATAATAACAAAATTAGATTTTTTTTTGCTTTATAGGCACTAAAAGAACAAACTATCGTCAAGACACTACCTGTACAATAAAAACATGTACTATATATATATATACACGTAAAAATGTAAATTTCTAAAGCCTATAAATATTCTTCTGGATGAAAATTTACTAATAACACACTCATTTATACAAAAAAATGCACCATTGTTTTTTTATTGTTGGTTTAGAATCAAAATCATATTTTTATGGAACCTTTTATCATATTAACACATAACTGCGCATAAACGCGCAACTTTTTGGAAGACACACACAGTGTTGCTGTAAAACATTCCTTTCCAGACTACCATCTTCTTTTCCCCCTAACGATAAGTTGTGTTCACATCACTCATCATCAATCATGATTTAATATGATGACGGATGAGTTGCCCAAGAAGCAATTTTTTTTATATCCCTAGTGGCAACAAGCTGAAAGGTTCTTGAAATTAGAAGTAAAAATATGCACTCGCGTGTAGAAAATGAAGTTGCTATAAGGTGTGATGAATGTCGCTATTTAAAACATTTAATTAAAACTGTATAGAGTAGCAAGAAGGCGTTTACTGTGATGCTTATGATATCCAACTACCCTAAAATCATGATTTTTTTCAAAAATTGACAAAGTTTTTGTGTGATCTTATTTTATATGTCATCTTATTAACTTAATAAAGTTACCAATTTTTTTCCATGCACTAGAACAAAAACGACAATTGTTTTAGTAAAAGTAAATGCCATAACTTAACACAAGATGTCAAACTTTAAAATGCGTTTTACTCGAAATGTGTTTTTTTCGAAAAGCTAACGGGAACAGCGATTGCTCAAAAAGTTTTGAAAATAATTCGCTGAATTTTTATGTGTATTTTCTGTATAACAGTAGAAGTGTTTTGATTTTTTTTTCAGATTTATCAATCACTGTTTTATTTCAAAATTTACATTCCTTTATGTGAATAAAATCACTGCCTTTTTAAACAATTTCATATAATCACCAAGAAAAAGTGCTCTATTTTTTATTTAAATTAAAACATCTGTTATCCTGAAGGTCATTTCAAACAGGAATAACAAAGTAGCATATCAAAATTGAAAATTTGTCATAAAATCTTTGTACAGAGCGGTCCCCGTTTACGTATTTTTTGTAAATTTTCGCCAGTTTTTTCCCATTTTAATAATAACTTTTTTTTTCTGTTTTCAATTTTTGAATTTTTTCCTTAAAATATACTAAATAAATCTAAAAATCACAAAAAATCTCCATATCGCCATTTTTTTCAAAAAACAACCTTACCTTAAATATAGATTTATTTTGAAAATTTTATTTAGTTTTAAATAAATAAAAAAATGCAAATATTTTCAATGCACACTTGAATTTATTATTTATTTATTAGTCTGATGCAAAATTCCATGCAATGTCCGCTGACCACTTAGAAACAAAGGCAAAGTTCCGAAAAAGCAACAAAGTGAAATTCGGTGGCAAGTTGTTGGAACCACAAAAGGAAAACCAGGAAAGCGTGACCAAAAAACTCCCATGAGGAAATTCCGAGTTAGGGAAGCGTGAAACCGGAATTCAGCATTTATTGAGTAATATTGGTGAAAGCAGAAAAGAAAGAAATCACAAAGAAAGAAAGCAAAAGAGCTTTTTCCCAAATGGAATTCGCTTAAGTTGGAATAATTTTATGGAAAGTGCACATTTTTGAAAAAGTTTTCGTATTTAAATACACAGCTTTACATTTATTACATAACAGACCAAATTCAAAGTATTTCTAAAATGAACAATTGTATCATGTATTTTTAGGAAAAAAATAACAGCATTTCATGTGACATATAGTTCAACATATTACTTAATACAAATAACAAATATATTTTTTATTGAAATTTGATATAGCTAAAAATATAAATCTAAGAAATTACCAAGGGAAATATGTATTTAATGTCCATGTCTACATAAAAAATCAATACGCACGGATAACGATGTACTTATACTTTATATAAAGTAAAAAACGCTGAGTTTAGAAGAAAATAATACTGTGTATTGTATTTCTTTTATGGTTAAAAATTTTTGACTTAACATACCTTGATTTATAATTATTTTGTATGTTAAGATTAAACCTGGAGAAATGTGTTACAGATCATGATCTCCGCCATATGTGTGTCTCCATTTGACATGTAATTTTATAATGTACATACACACACACTCTCTCTCACACACACACACATACACACACACTCTCTCTCTCTCACACACACACATACACACACACACACACACACACATATATATATATATATATATATATATATATATATACATTGCTGGACAATTGCTAAGGACGGATCACAAATTGCTATGTAGCATAACATTAAGCGAGACATGAGGCCTAGTAGGATAAAATATAGTTGCCACACTGTTCAGGCATTAGAATAAAGAATATTTATTGTTCTGGAAAGTACAAAAGCTGTGAAACATCTGAAAGAAAAAAAATGTTCATTTGATCTGCGTATGGAAAAATGGAACAATGCATCTAAAAGTCAGCAGGCACCTTAAAGAAATGTATCAGTACGGGATATGTCCACCGTGGAGTGTGATGCAACATTCAACACGTCGTACCATACTTTGCACAACATTATCCAGCAGCTGTTGAGGCAATTTATCCCATTCCTCTGTGAGTGCACGGATGAGGGTGTTTTTGTTTGTCGGAGGATAGTTTCGACCAGCAACTTGCCTCCCCAAAGCATCCCACACATTTTCAATGGGGTTTAGATCTGGAGAACGCGCTGGCCATACGAGACGTTGAATACCCTCGCTGTCTAGACAATCCTGAACAGCGATTGTTCGATGACATGTTGCGTTGTCGTCCATAAAAACAAATTTATCACCGACAGCACCACGGAAAAGACGAACATGAGGAAGTAGAACTTCATCAATGTATCGTTGGCCCATTCGCAACCCCATGTAGGCTCGTGTGGCCATTGATCATGATGCCGGCCCACACCATGATACTGCATGTCGATTATCGGTCCTTTTCCTGGATATTTTCTGGACGATAAGCAGTACCACTCTCGTGCCAGATCAGTTGGCGTCTACAATCCGATGACAGACTGAACCTACTCTCATCTGAGAATAGTACGCATGTCCAGTCCTGTTCAGTCCAATTGTGATGCTCACGACACCATTGCAAACGGGCAATACGGTGCTGTCTGGTCAATGGGACACACACAACAGGTCTGCGTGCGTATAGTCCTCCTCCACTCAAACGTCTGGCAACAGTTTTTCGGGAGATCTGCTTTCCTGAGGCAGCAAGAAACTGATTTGCCACCTGCTGAGCTGTGGTGCGCCTGTTGCTTTTTGGTGATAGGACGATATATCTGTCTTCTGCAGGCGTCGTACTTCTAACACGACCTCCCCCGTGCCGTCTACTACACATTCCAGTAGTTTTAAATGACTTCCACAGCCGTGAAACAACGCTGTGAGCGATGTCGAACTCCCTGGCAACATCTGTTATTTTTCGCCCTTCTTCGATCTTTCCAATAATTCGGCCACGCGTAAAATCATCTATGTGATGTCGGGAAGACATGCCAAAAATTTTAAGTTCGTCTATTAGATCTTTCCTGTAAAACTTTGACTTGAAACAACAACTGTCAACACGCGTCAAAACCTTTAAAGCTCTTATGAACGCTATCACGTGATGAACAGACGTGGAAAAAAAATTGCATACTCATACTTCTTCTTACTAATATCCCGCACTTATTCTATTTTCCACATTTTGCTTCCTTTCATTTTGTGGTTGCTATGGATGATAGTGTTATCCGTCCTTAGCAATTGTCCAGCAGTGTATATGTACGAGTTATTTTCCTTTAAGAAGCTGAACTTGGGAATATTGCATTTCTCATAAAATTATAGTCGTTATTTGTATCAAAAATAAGTAAATAATTTGAAAAAAAAAGTATTTCAGAGAAAATATGTACAGGGGGATTCTCTACTAGACTGACAAACTGGTAGGGTGTGTAGGGGGTACATCGCCGACTCAAAATCACATAGGAATGCAGAGTCGCAAATGCCACTGTTACGAGCTATGGTGCAAAAAAACAGAAAAAATGAACAGAAATAGCAACCAATTAATGGGACATAAAACATTTTATTGAAAAGTTGTACTGCAACAGGAGCTCAAAATTGTGTCCAAAAGTCGTCTGGTATGTCTGATAGCGACAATTTATGGCATTGCTTCTCAAACTTTCAATACTTGCGACCCAAATTCCGATCATAATTTTCATCGCGCCTCCCTCCATACAATAACAATGTATTGAATGCAATAATAATGTACTTTGATGCTAAAACTACAAAACAATCTTAATTATAAACCACTAAAATTATCAAGATAAGTATACGTTACTTTCAAATAGTAGGTATTTTAAAAGTAAGTTATTTTTAAGTAATAGAGATATTTTAAGTAAATTAAGTATATATATATATATATATATATATATATATATATATATATATATATATACTTTTAAGTAGTAAGAAAAGTATTATGTTGCTTTTCTTTTCTAATGTTTAAATTGGAACAGATAACAATTAAAATGCAACGTTTATTTTTATTACGTCAGATTGTATTTCGTTTGCTTCCTGTAAGTAAATTTTTATAATTTTTAAAAAACATCTTTTATTATCATATTTTTGATATGCTCGTGCCACCTCGTAGGGTTATCACGCTCCCTTAGGGAGCGCGCCCCACGGTTTGAGAAACACTGCTGTATGCAAAAACTTACGTTCTGGAAGATTTCTGGCATGTCACCTATCCCCTAAGTAGCTACAAGTATTCGAGCATTTCTTTCAACTGAAGGGACAGGCGTCTTGTACAAAAAATAATTTAAGTTAACCTAGAAGAACAAGTTAATGCACTTCCGAATACCTGTTGTAGTATAGCCTATTAATAAAATGTTTTCTGCCTCATTCGTGTATTGATATTTCTGTTCTTTTTATCTGCTTCTTTACACCTAGTTCGCAGCCTGCATTCTTGTGTGCGATTCCGAGTCATCTCTTGGCACCCAAAATCCTACCAGTTTGTTGTTCTGGTAATGAATAAATCTGTATAATAATCTATTCAAATGTTTCTTCTGCTCCAGAATTGAATCCAGTTCTAATTTTATTTTATTAATTTAAAATTTATCAACAGTTTTTCGGGGCATTTCTTAAAAGCCATGTTTTTCAGACGCATCATTTCTATATATAATATACAAAATTAACATTAATTGACCGAGTGAATTATTTACAGAGGTGAAATGTTTTTGCCATAAAAGACTTTTTTAAGTTTTAATGCAAAAGCAAACTTTGAAATCACGCATTGAATCGAATTAAGCTGTAATTGTATCAAAACTAAAGGCACTTTAAAAGTTATTGAAAATGGGAATATTATTCTCGATGAAACATGTCTTAATATAAAACTGTAGGCCCTTTTATACATATAATAATACTATTTTTACAGAATTCTTTGCCTTCAGATTTAAATGCATTGAAGTAATATTTGATCTTTCACTTTAACATACGATATTAAAAAAATGTCACTATACATTAAACAATAGAAGATAAATAAATAACGTATATTATACAAGAAAGAATACATTAACTCAAACAAGAAAATGCGTATTATAATAAAATACATTACTCTACCTATAATAATGAAACAAACACAATATTTTCGTTGTATATTACATGAATAAAATACATGGTGCAAAAGAATATTCTACTAAAATTGGGCAATAACAGAA
Organism: Trichonephila clavipes; assembly: GCA_019973935.1. NCBI lineage: Eukaryota > Metazoa > Arthropoda > Arachnida > Araneae > Nephilidae > Trichonephila > Trichonephila clavipes. The sequence goes on from BMAU01018568.1 coordinate 1,383,532, forward strand.
CATACAAGAATCCCAGGTACTAAGCTATAAATATGGAAACTATCGAAAGAGTCATTTAACGAAAATGGAGAACTATAATGATTTCTGAAGCTTTCACTGATTTAGGGCAGGACAATAGGGTTAATCCTTGCCTTATGGATCAACCGTCCCCTTTCAACAGAAATTGTGTGCAAAATAGAAAAATAGAACCCAAAATATATATATATAAAATATACATACATATATTATATATATATATATATATATATATACATACATATATATATATATATATATATATATATATATATATATATATATATATATATATATATATATATATATTCCTGAAAATAATTTCATAATTAAAATCTTATTCACATCGAAAAGTATACTCTAAATTGATGTGAAGTAATTAATTCCATGTCGTTGAAAATTTAATTATATTTTAACGTTAGATAACGATTAAACTACTTAAATCTAATAAAAATTTAACTAAATTGAATTCAATAAAGTCAGATCAAAATTTGATATTTATTTCCTCGAAGAAAATCTTTTCTATTGAAGTAAATAGTGTACTGTCAGGAAGCCATTTACGACACGATAACAAACCACTATAAATACGTTTTTCGCTTTTCAATTCAAAATCGTGACGATACATCAAAAGATTTGTTTCTCACGACTCGTAGTTTCAATATTTTCCAAAAGGCATTATTTGAAATCTGATATCTGCGTACGGATGCGCCACACGTAACTTCGAAATGGACATTTATCGTGGCATGATGCTATTCCAAGGAATATAAGAGCTCATCCTCTTCCAAAAGACATAAGGCGATTTGAAAGCAACTTCTGCACACAGAACGATTTCACTTATTCCATCGATTCGTCTTAGTCTTTTCCGCCTTCGGATTCTCTCAAAAAGGGAAAGGGGAGAAAAGTAAAAATAAAAAGAAGAATTGCAACAAACTTTACTTTTTCAAGAGAGCGAGTTCTTAAGGGTGGTGGTTTTACAAGAAAAGGAACGTGTAGCGAAGTTTCTTCTCGGGTGGTGGGAGTTAAACATCAACTCCGATAAAAAATGAAGCATATTCTAGACACTTTCCTGAGTGTTTTTGTTTCTGTTTGAAACCGAAGAAAGGGGGTGCTGGAAGGTGGTGCATAAGAACTGTATTTTTGCATGCGAACTGGCGTGATAGATGATATTCTCTGGTACACTTTGTTTCCGAAATGCTTTTTTCCAAAATAACTTTGAGAATGTATACATTCTGAGGGAATGTTTTGCATTTATTTTAAGAATTAATTTTATGCACAATTGAAAATGAGGAAGCTTGTTTTAAAAACAGTACGCTTAAGTTAATAATTAGTTTTATGATCCATACAAACCAGTTAATAAAAATATGTAAAACAATCATATTTTATCAGAACTACTTTTAGAAAAACTATAAAAATGATATTTAATGTATTCTACCAAATTCATCTTCCTTGCATAAGTATACATTTGTTTCTATCCCCATGATACTCGTTAGTAGCTGTTGTTTCTACTAATGCCACCCGATCAACAGTTGCAGACCAAAGCCCGAGGAACTCATTGTGTCAAGGGACCTAGGTTATACCTGTTGGTTTGGCCCCAGCTTTGAGGACTATGCAAATTGCAGAATGTTTTGCCTCCGTTTTAGCCACAAATTTGAAGGAGCTGACGAAGGGGTAGTAGGAGTGTCTCCCACACTTCACTCCTGCCATCAACTTTTCGAGATAATATTTGGTTCGACTGACATTTAAAGCATCACCATGCCACACAGACGCTATACACTTACAAAAAAATCATGTTTTCGAGATTCAAATCTAGGCACTCGGCACTGCTCTGTCATCATACCTAACTGCTGTCACGTCTAGGCGGCTATAATTCTCCCTTTGTTAAGTCTAAAGTAAATGGTTTCATTCATATACATAAAAAAACTTTTGTTGAAGCGGTAGATTTGTGGTCAAAGTCACAGATTAATGGCTGACGTGTCATGAGTTCAATCAGTGTGCAATTGAAGACCAACCGTGCAGACAGGGAAAATGAGCGCTAAATCTGACTAGGATGAAATGTTTGCCAGTAGGCATGGTGTGGAAGTTAGGAGAGGGGATTCCAGCTCAGATGTCGTCCTTGTTACTTGACTTTAGTTCAAACTTACGAGGTTCGTCGCTAAAGGCCTTCAAGTAGCTGGATGGAGTGCAAGGTAAATATTCTCTTTCCCTCAAAAAATTTAATTGGGTACAATTCCCAGTTGTTGGCTAAGGTGATGGTGTTGCATTAAAAATTTTGAAGATTTTTTTACTGGTAAATTAGTGTAAAATAAATCAATAAAAACTGCAATGACTAAAACCGTTTGAACTAAATGTAATACAACATCTCCATAACTATACATTTGTTTAGTTCTTTGTATTGTTTATATAAAAACATAAAGAAATGCTGATATAAAAAATTAATCTGAAAAATTTAGAATGTGATTTAAGGTTTGTGTATTTTCTACAGTAACTCTTGATTTCGATAAAAATTCTAGACATTTCAATTTTTAACGTTTATTCTTATATATTGGGTTGTTCGGAAAGTAATTTCGTTTTTCCCGATAGATGATTTAATTGTATTTTTTTGCACCCAACTTCACATTTAAGCCGTATAACTTTTATATGCTGAACTCATATAGCAAAGCTTGTGTGTGAAAAAATTCCAATTAATTCTACGGAGTAGTTTTTGGTTGGTACACTTTTAAATATGGAGAGTGATAAGCGAGATCTCACACAAAAGCTTTTACAAAAGCTTTTTTTTGCCAAAAGCTTTTACAGCTTGAGTGGGATACAATGACACACCCACCATATTCTCCAGACCTGGCACCATCGGATTATTATTTGTTCCGGTCACTCTAAAATTTTTTAGACGGTAAAACCTTCTCCTCAAATGAGGAGGTTAAAAACCACCTCGACCAGTTTTTTGCCAGCAAAGACCAAAAATTTTATGAGCGTAGAATTCTGCTACTTCCAGAAAGATGGCAAAAGGTGTTGGACCAGAAGGGCCAATATATAATTTAATAAAGTATTGGTTTATTATACGAAAACTGTCTTTAATTCCCGCAAAAAAAACCCAAATTACTTTCCGAACAACCCAATACCTGGGAAAATCTGCCCGATAACCAAAGAACAATTGTTCTTTGGTGTTTGGATTCTCATTTCATTCACTAGAATTTGTTTCTGTGATCACCATACTCTTCTAGTTACACATCTCGTATGGTATTATTGATTCTGACTTCACATTTATTTCAAAGGGAAATAAAATGAGGAGACTGAAAATCAATGCGACGTCACTTGACTATATTTCTCTTTAATCTATCATGAACCTAACAGTGGGCTCCAATTATTAATCTAGTCGTTTTGCTGTAAAGTAAAAATGTGAAAAGTATTAGCAACTAGTATTCTGAAAGACCTCAGAGGACAATATCAACATGCCTAGTAAATTTGCAAGGCAAAATACCGTGTTTTTTTCCGCTACATTTCAGACTGAAGATGAATTACAAAATGTTTCTCAGGAGGAACACACTCCAACTGATGACATCCTTTAGGAGTTCATCATTTTCCTCTTTCGGAACAAGATGCAGAAAAATTTAGCTAAGCTTTCTAGGGAACCATTTTGTCTCAATGAATAGCACGGTATGTTTAGAAAGAGCTGAGTTTCTCAAGTCTCTTGAGATGCACTTAGACATTCTAGAATGTACGTAAGATTCGAAGTTTATTCGCCGTGAATTTTCCTTTTCCGTAGAACTTTTGGAAAAATAAATGTAACAGTTCTATTGACTTCAGTCTCAATGGGAAGGTATGTTTTAAAATTTAAACTAAAGGAACATGTCGCGTATGCTTAACGCAATGAACATATCAGGCTTAGGGAATGTATGTAAGCTTGTGTAGCGAAATGGCAAAGATGAATGCAAGCTAATTATTAAACTAATGCCCCATGAAATATTTCCTACATTCTTTATACAGCAATAATACGTTTATTAGAACTACAAGATTATAGTAAATAGTAAACCGTATTGAATTATATTGTCGTGCAAATTTATAATCATAAATTTCATTAATATATTCTTTTGCAGTGCTTCTCAAACTTCCAATGGTTGTGACCCAATTTTAAATCATAATTTTAAGGGCATCTCCCTCCATACAATAATAATGTTTTGAATTCAATATTATTTTGAAGAAAAAGCAACACCGCGACTTTAATTACAAACTGTACAAATTACAAAGGTAAGTATTAAATTTTGCATATGATAGCTCGTGGAATTACTATTAATTATTAAACTTGTTCTTAATTTAGTATTGATGAATTAAAGATCAAATACATTGTGCAGTACTGACACATTTATAAGTATATTTTATCATTGTAAATGTGTATTTATTATTATCTCAGAATGTATTTCATTTCGATTCCTTTCAATAAATTTATATTTTTTTAAAATATTTTATTTTTGACTTTTCGATATGTTTTTTGCCTCCTGATAGGTTTATCACGCCCCTCTGGTAGGATTATCCTGCACCCCTAGAGGCGTGTGCCTCACAGTTTGAGAAACACTGTTCTTGTGAATTAGTTTTGGTGAAACACATGTGGAAGAAGGATGAAAAGAATATCCATCAGTGAATTTTAACTCTACATGCTGTTTAACAACCTAATGAAAGGTTGTGTAAAATATGTAATATGAGACACATAATTTCAAAATATCAATATGGTTCGAAGTAACAATTACTTGTAAAAACGCGTATTTCAACAAGTTTTGTATGTGTACTTTTTTTATTTTCAGATAATGCTTATTTATATATGAGAATGAAAGACTGTACGTATCGAAAACTGTCCCAATATCAATGTAGCATCCTTCGTTACCCCCTTAAATCCCTGCTAAATGACACACGATTCGTGCTCTGGTGCTTACACTTTTTACATAGTCACGCACATGCAATGCGTTAAGGGGGAACGAAAAGACGGAAATAAACAAAAAAACCCATCTAAAATAAGTAAATCCTTTGAAAACACGTCAAAGTCATTTTATTGCATTTCAAAGCATCCAGAATAGTTTTTCTTATAGCAGCACAAAGAAAAGGAATGAATTTCGTAAAGCGGATATATACGCCCCAATGGCAGTTAACGTATCGGTTGGGTAAGACATATAAATACGCCGGAGACAGTTAAGGGTTAAGTTATTCAGTTACATATATGGTTTTAAAAACTGGGCCTCTTAGCTTTAAATTTGAAGAACGTTAGAAACTAAATTTCCGTGAGTTAAAAATAACAACAGTTATTTAATACATAAGATGTCCAAAAAGTATGGTTTTATTTTTAAAAATGAATTTAAAGGAAACGAAGATTTTCACTCGAGGTTTTTTATGTACCATAAAAAAAATTAAAGTTTCTCTTTAATGAAATGGAAACCAGATGGCGCAATGCCCACGTTTTACAACCATCTCGTTACAAAAGTGGCTTAACCATAAGAAGTAAACTTTGTTGAATGATTTGTCAAATATAAAAAATCTACAACACAGGTGCAGTGTAAATGGGGCATCGCCACACTGAAGTATGGAAGTAAAAAATGTTTCAAATGAAAATTTCCCCCTCGTCGATGAATGGAAAGAAGTCCAATACTGTGGCCACTTAGATCTCTAGACATAACACCTTTGGACTTATTGTGTGTATGCGTGAAAATCATTACTTACAGATATCCAGTTCATATCACGCATGAATTGTTGAGTCGAATTACAGTGGTCTTTCAGAATGTTGATCCTGCAATGCTTCATAGAACGTGGCAAGAAATATCGAATAGATTCGATGCGTTTCGAACAACTATTATTGCGCTCATTGATATCATTCAACAAAATATTGTAAAAAAAAGAAAAAAAAAACCTTTGTTACTTTCAATATAGAACATAAGAAGCCGTAAGGAAGTTTCTTTGTTTGTGTTGATTTGTATTTACCATTTGAAAGTGAAGCCCAATTTTTTGGACATCAGGTAGATCTGGAATCTTTAAATTATGACCATGTTGCCTTGTCATATTTTTAGGTGATTTACACGTTGTCCATGTGTTTATTTTTCAAAGACCATTGCTCACTTTTTTACTTAAGATCATTAATGCTCCGAATTTTGTTCTAAGTAGCGCAATACAAAAATGATATTAAAAATTTATAAAAATTTAGAACTATACATATAACTTTAACACTGAAATTGGTCATATTATTTCGATTATCTAGCGTTAATGCGTAAAGATGTATATTTATTATGATATACAAATCAATGACAAAGAAATAATATCAAATTAAAACAAACAAAAAAGTAGAATGCATTTTGTTTGATTTCTTTAAAAAGGCTTGACTTGACGATGGCTTCTCAAAAGAATATTCGAAAATAAAACACTCGAAATCACTTCATTCAATTGGAACCAAAACCACGTCTTCTCATAAAACGGTCATAAAACTGCAAACAATCGTCCTTTGTTTATATAACAACTTTATAGGCACCAATCGAGGAATTTTACAACCAGAGTTTTCCCACCGAACGTCATCAGAAACAGAAGATATCGGATAAGAGTCCGATTATGAGCGCGCTAATGTAGATGACTAAGTAGACAGTTGAATAATTCTGTATCCCACGCTGGAAGAATATAGGATTCTAAACTTCAGAACCAAACGAAGCGGCAGAATTCTTAGGACCAAAGTTAGGCTTCCATAGGTTTTATAGAGCGCAAAAATGTAACTTTGCCGAGTTGGAGTACACGAATCCCTGGGAGTGCATTTTCTAGGTTCATAAAATGGCAAATATCATTTTTGTTGTGCAAAGAGGAATCGTAAACTCTAGGGTACTTGCGTTTATGACTCTCGATTTTTTTCAAAAGATAAAAATAAAAATCATAAAGCACTTTCACCACTTTTTAATGCAGCATGTGCCGAGCTGGGTGCGTAATGGCATTTCTAGTAGTTATACTGAAAGTGGAATTCTGTGGGATTGTTTTACGAACGATTTTAAGTTATACACTTCATTTAAAAAATAAGACACTACGTATAGTCTGTAGTAGTAATATTTGTAATACCTTTATGGCCTGCTAAATGGTTACATACTAAATAAATAAAGATACAGTATCATTTATTTTCAATGAAATTACTATGTGAGTTTGCTTAAAAAAAATCATATTTTTTGTATACTAATATCCTTAATGTAAATTTTGATCTTGGATGTTTGGGACATTAACAATCGATTTACATTTATTATTTAAATAAAGTTATCTATGTTGTATGTAATTTTGTATAAATTTGTATCTGTATTGTGTCTATTACAAATTCAGTGTAAATTTGGAAAGTATATTTTCTGTTTAATTGAGAATGGTTATATTCATATAAATTTTAAATAATTATAAGAAGTCTTGAATGTATTAAAATATTATTTATATGTGTTTTTAATAGAAATATCGATTTAGAAATTTTTAATGGACTTAATGTTATGCAAAATATTTTATGAAAATGCTCAAAATTAGTGTTTTTGCTTTACGGGATTTTTGAAAAAAACATAAGTCTTGTTATTATGTCTGAATCATTAGAAAATAATTTTATTACTTATTTTTATATTTTTTTATCATACTTAATTCGCTTTTAATTGAAAAATGTCTCAAATGAAGACATTTAATTTAAGATTAATTTAAACGATTAAAATACATTTAGTATATTTTTCCATTCATGAATTTAGTATTCTCGCGAAAGCGATTAAATTAAATTACACAATTGAAATATAATTACATTTCTAAAAACAAATAAAATGAGTTTAACAATTATATAACTAAAACACTCAAGTACTTATTGATAATATGATAAGAAGAAAATAACAATTGCGATGAAGACAACGTATCAAAGGTATTAAAAAACCAAGACACACATATGCACAAAATAGTCTTTTTTAAAATTAATTATACTTCAGAAATTCCGTTGGGTGTTGATTCAGAAATAAAAATAAATATTATGCAAACGCAAAATGATTTTCATTTGCAAAAAAGGAGATATTTCTTTTGTGGGTAAGGTCATTTCTAATTACTCTAAATTATTTCAGTTTTGTGGCCCTAGAACTCTAATGGTCAATACCAGGGACTCGTGGCCGACGTGTCAATAATCCAAGCATATGAAGCCCTGTCATGTAGATGGATCCGATGCACGTTAAATCTGTCGAGGCTCAAAAGTCCTCTAGTTGTTGGTGTGGTGCGGTTTTTTTAAAGGGAGTGCTATATCAAGTTCAAAATTACGAGATCTGTCACCAATAACTCTCTTGTTGCTTTATAGTACAATATTTAACATAACTCACTCACTATTTGCGATGTATACGTACAGTTTTGCAACAACATTATTTATTTATATAATTTTCAAATCTTAAATTAGGGGCGGATCTAGGGCCGGACATATCGGACCCTTGCCCGGGGAGGCAAATTCTAAGGGTGGCATGTGGATAGAATTTGAAAAATATTTTCTTTTTGTTGCAAAAAAATTTATGTATTTTTTAAAATATTATTTGGTGTGAATTTAATATTTCATTTTACGTGTCTTACTTCCTTATTTCGTACTATGTATGTTTAATTCCAGTCTTCTTTTATGTTGAAACTTGAGAGAGATCGAATCGGGAGTACATGTTCAATCATGAAAATGAGAAGTTTACACATTTTTCACTAGTAACCTTCTCCCCATCCCGGAGTATTGTCACAACGAACATTCCTTTTACCCATACGACATCCAGTGACCTCTATCCAAAAGGGAACAGGGACAATAACAGTTTTCTAGAGATAGAGAGTCACAGGAGATGTTTTATTTTAATCTTGGGTGTAGTTACTATAAGTTAAAATAAACGTTTGTGATCCCCACCATCAGTAGACTCTTTTTAGAAGAAATTGGCATGCTGAAATGGACGATTCATTCTCTTACATTTTACTCGTTTTAAATAATAATAGGTAATTATGTCCTTAATTTCGAATTATTTTGTACTTGACTTGAAATTATTTATAATATTGTTATGCTGCATTCTTGTTCGCAAGAATTATTCAAGTTTTTTTTTTGTTTGTACCTGTGTGAACAATTTATCTTTTTTAATTATATATATATATATATATATATATATATATATATATATATATATATATATATCATATATGTATGTATATATATATCATATATATATGTATATCATATATATATATATATATATATATATATATATATATATATATATATATATATATTTATATATATATGTCAGGTTTGAAAAGTTTAGGTTCAAAATTAGGAAGTAATAAATGAAAATAGAGCGAACTCTTTTACCATCGCGTAAGTGATTTATGAGTAAACAAGCCTGTTAAAAGGAGCAACGAGCGCTGACGAAGGCGAACGCATACTAAGAAAGGATTTGGCTGGTGTCTCCTCGCTGCGATGTTGTATTTGGAACTTTACCCGGTTGCGCGGCAAAAGGTCCGCCATGTTAGATTATATATGATGAAAGCGTAATAAAGGAATATTATAAAGATGATACCCTCCTCATTTTAAGCAGGCCTGGGGCCTTCGCCGGCAGGATGATTTAAAGTACTGCAAAATACGCGAGGAAACCAATGGAATGAACTTCAACAATTTTTTTTTTTTCGAACGAGCGACTGCATTGAAAACGATACTACCATGGAAGACGACTCTTTCCGGCAGGAGTCACCAGTCAACACATCCAAAACTTTCTTTTTTCCTGAATTTGATCTTAATAAGTTTAGTAGTTTGAAGAGTTTTCTTGAATGTTTTGATAAACAATGTTTGGAATATCAAAAAGACGAGCAATGGAAGAAGCAAAATATTCCTAGATATCTCACGGGAGTTTATCTTAAATTTTGGTACGAAAACCATTTATTTGAAAAGTCTTACGAAGAAAGTAAACAACTATTAATGACGGTGTTCGATGCGACGAAACAAGAAGATATTCGAAAATTTCAAGACCTAACATTAAACGACACTAAAGAATTAATTTTTTGTTTTACGGAAAAACTTTCGTTGGGGAAGAAACTAAATTATGATGACAGTTCAATTGTGGAACATATGACATTATCGAGTCCCACGCACTATCAAAAGTTCCTAGTTATCAAGAAGATTTCGACACCCTGCGAATGGATCTCAACCATGCGACAATTAATCGCAGTAACAATGACAGCGCAGACCGAAAACCGGTAGATACTGGAAGTTATACCCGATGGAATCACGCATACGGTAGTGTACACAGAGGAACTGATGCACAGAATCGATTTCAGTCAAGAAGAAATCATGGACAGCCACATCAATCGCACATGATGAGTTTCAGTGGGAGACAACAGAATCGACATAATCTGTACTCGCCCAGAAACGAAAATAACCAGAGGCAAGGATGACAACTAATTATTGAGTCAATGGTATGTTCCAAGCACTTTTGTACTCAATTGACACGGGAAGCAATGTGTCATTAATTCCAATAAATTTAGCTAAACAATTAAAAAACATTAAAATTATAAGAAATAGTAATGTAAAAATAAATCAAACTTGTGGGACTATTCAACCCAAAGGTATAATTAAAGTTTATATGAATATTGGATGTATATCTAACAAATAGATTTGTTTGAAATGATACTGAATTGCCTTTTTATTATTTTAGGACTAGAATATTTACATTTATTTAAGCATTACATTAGTATTCGTAACATGTGTATTTTTCAATGTGGTAAAAATTTAAGTAATATTAAATATGTAAATAAGTGTGTTGGTGAGTTGAGAACATATCATGGGACATATTGTAGAAAACTCTTAATAATGATCAAAATATGAACTACTATAATGCAAATAATGAAGATAATATTAACGTTAAGAATAATAAAGGTTTAGATCAAATATCAGACGTAATATAGAAAGCCCTGAAGCTGATCTGAAAAGATTGTTTAACCCAGCCATGGTTGTTGAGGACACAATACCAAGACAAACTAGTGAGCAATGGGGAGATTTAACCCAACTTCTTGACAAATTTCAAACCATATTTTCACAAAATAAGTATGATGTAGGTTGTATCAATTTAGAGCCACAAAGAATTCATTTAATTTCAGACCTTCCTATAAGTTTACGCCCCTTATAGAAACAGTCAACAAGAATCTAAAGAAATACAAACACAGATAGAAGAATTGTTAAAAGCAGGTTTTATTAGACCCTCTCATAGCCCATATGCTGCCCCTGTAACTTTAGCATACAAAAAGGATGAAGGTAAAGATCAAGATTATGTATCGATTATAGAAAACTAAATGAAATCATACAAAAGATTCCACCCTGTACCTCTGATAGACTTTGTAATTGATAATTTAACTCATGCTAAATTTTTATTAGATACGCTCGACTTAACAAGTGGTTATTGGCACATTAAAATTCATGAAAAAGACGCAGAGAAACTGGCTTTCACAACTAATTTGGACTCTATGAATGGTTAAGACTTCCATTTGGCTGGAAAAATTCACCAGCTGTTTTCCAAAGAACTATAAGACAAATTTTACAAAAATATCAGTTAACTTTTGCTTTAAACTATTTTGATGATATAATAATTTTCTCACAATCTTGGGAAGAGCATTTAACTCATTTAGATACAATATTTCAAATTTGTAAAAAAGAAAACATTAAACTTAAAAAATCAAAATGTCAGTTTGCACAGGAAAAAATAAAATTTTTAGGATATGAAATAACACAAGGTCATTATTCCAAAAGTAATCCAAATATTGAAACAATTAGAAAATTAGCACCACCTAAAGATGTGAAAGAACTCCAAAGATTTCTTGGTTCCATCAATGTTTATCAAAAATTTATTAAAGATTATGCAAAACTTAGAGTACCATTAAATAAATTACTTAAAAAAAGATGCAATTTGGAATTGGTCACATGAATGTCAAGAAGCTTATCAAAAGTTAAAGAATTGTTTAATCTCAAAACCTATACTTAAATTATACAACTCACAATATCCATGTCATGTGTTTTGTGATGCAAGTCAGGAATCAATAGGTGTAGTCTTGAAACAACAACACCCAAATGGAACACTTTACCCCATAGCTTATCACTCGAGACAATTACTTAAACATGAAAAAAATTATACAATTTCAGAAAAAGAGTGTTTAGCAATTATAGATGCCTTAGATAAATTCCACTGTTACCTACATGGATCCAAATTCACAATACATACTGATCATGCTGCTTTACAATGGCTTAAAAGTGTAAAACATTTAACTGGACGTTTATTTCGGTGGAGTTTAAAACTTTCTCAGTATGAATATTCGATAGTTTATATAAAAGGTAAATTAAATGTTGAAGCAGACATGTTGTCGAGGAACCCTGTATGCCATTATATATCACCCATTTGTCATTTTTAAATACTGATGAAATTATTAAATACCAAAATTCAGAGAACATTAATGATCCAAAATATATAAAAATTAATGATGTATTAACAGTTAAGAAAAAGAATTTAATTAAAATTGTAGTAATGTTATCTTTGAGAGAAAAATTAATTACAACTGCACATGAACAATTTGGTCACCCAGGTGTAAAAAAGATGTTAAAATTAATTTCCCAATTTACTACTGGAAAGACATTATATTAGACATTTCAAATTTTGTTAAATGTTGTGAAACATGTCAATTGAATAAAAAGTCTACACACAAAAAAAAGTATGGATTATTGCAAGAAGTTCCTGTAGCAGAAGAACCATTTGAAATGATTTCACTAGACACTGTAGGAGGATTTAATTATCATAATTCACAAAAAGAAATACCTGCATATTGTTCTGGATCATGCTACCAGATATGCTTGGACATTTCCATCCAAAAGTGTCACTTCTGAAACTTATACAAATTGCTTAAAACAAATTTTTTCAATTCAATGCCCAAAACAACTTTTTTAAGTGATAGAAATGCTGCATTCACTTCATCTAAATTTAAGAAATTCTTAAAACATCATAATATTAGACAATTACTAACTTCAGCAAATAGACCACAATGCAATGGAAAGAATGAAAGAGTTAATCAGACATTAGTAGCAAAATTAAGATGTAAAGTTAATTCAACTACAAAAACTCCTTGGACAAAATTATTAGAACAAGTTACATATGAATACAATAACTCGCCACATGATCCTTTGGCTTTCCACCTGCATATTTAATGTTTGGAACTTTGCCATATGATTCATTACCTAATCAAGTAAAATTAAACTATCCACCTATACAACAAGCTAGACAAATTGCAGTAAACAGAACAATTAAGCATCATAAGATAAATAAACAAAGGTATGATAGACATTATGTTGATGCAAAATTTAAAGTTGGAGATTTAGTCTTATATCAAAATTTCTCATACCCTAATTCAAGTAAACTTCAATCTCCTTATAATGGTCCTTTTAAAGTTGTCAGGAAACTCTCAAATGTTACTTATGAAATAGATAAACCAAATCAATATACAGGAAAATTAACAGATATTGTTCATTCTACAAGATTAAAACCATTTCATTCAAAATCCAATTTCCAGTAATGCTAAATTCTTATTTATATTTGTTATAGAGTTTGATTTATCAAACATTGGGGAAGAAGAAGTGCATTGTAATTTTAAAAGAAGTGCATTGTTATTAAAATAATAATAATAAAAGTTGTGTTTAAAATTTGAATTTAAGACTTGTTTACATTATGAAAATCAAAATTTAATGTAATTGAATTTGTATTGTATCTTTATTCATAATGAACATATTATTGAAGACTATTTTTAAAAAAAAAAAAAAATAACTGAATTATGGACTGTATGAAAACATTGTGATGAGGTCATTTTACGATACATTGTGTTAGAGTAATTTCATTGTGATTATTTGTGATCAGAGTATATTCTGAAAGTTAAAATATAGTATGTGATGTTATGAAGATTTTATTATGGTTGTATGTTTTTGAAATGAGTTGATTGAGTAGAGATTCTAATAATAAACAAAAGAACTGTGTGATAAACAATAATTGGATGATGAACATTGAACTATGATTTTTCCAAGACAGGACTGTGAAACATTACATTACATTGATTGAACTTTTACCTGTACTTGATATATCTGAAATACCCTTATTTTTCTTTGCATTTTATATTTCTAGTGATATTTTGATATAATGTTGATGTCGTGTTTATTTTGATAAATTTCTGTGTTATAGTTATGTAATCTTTTCTTTTTTGGGAGCTCCTAAAATCATGTTGCTGTTAGTTACTCCATGTATGTCTTTTTTATGTATTTACTTTACCATTATTCCTAAAATCATGTTGCTGTTAGTTACTCTCCATATATGTCCTTTTTATGTATTTACTTTACCATTATTCCTAAACTCATTTTGCTATTACTTATTTTATATCTATTCTTTGTATGTATTTACTTTACCATTATTCCTAAAATCATGTTATTTACTCTATACCTATTCTTTCTATGTATTTATGTACTCATTATATTCCAACATTCAATACCATTTTGAAGTACTTGTAACTTTTCAACATTTATCACTTTATTAACATTGTTTACTATTGGTGCACATTTAGTGAGAATTTCACTTGATCTTATGTTATGTTGTTTAGTACTACTATATTTTTGAATGTGAATTACCTTTCTTATGTTGTTTTTATTAACCTCATTATTATTATAGTCATAGTGGAAGTATTAGATGTGATATTTTTCAGAAAACAATTCTATGTAACACAAAAGTTTTATACCAAATTTTTGATACTTTGTTATTCATTATTGCTATTTTTTTTGTACATGTTAGGATTCACCAGCCCACTCTTTTACACAATTATTATATCTTCTAGATTTTTATTACATTTGGGGAATTTGATATAATTGAAATATAATTTTTTTCCCTGGGGACTTGCCAGTCAGAAATGGCCAATCTGGCTGTGCCAGACTTCAGCGGAGGGGGGGAAATTTGTCAGGTTTGAAAAGTTTAGGTTCAAAATTAAGGAAGTAATAAATGAAAATAGAGCGAACTCTTTACCATCGCGTAAGGATTTATGAGTAAACAAGCCTGTTAAAAGGAGCAACGAGCGCTGACGAAGGCGAACGCATACTAAGAAAGGATTTGGCTGGTGTCTCCTCACCGCGATGTTGTATTTGAAACCCGGTTGCGCGGCAAAAGGTCCGCCATGTTAGATTATATATGATGAAAGCGTAATAAAGGAATATTATAAAGATGATACCCTCCTCATTTTACCAGCAGGCCTGGGGCCTGTCATATATATGTTATATATTGCTTTGGAGGGAGAAGCAGCATTTTCCATTCTTGTCCGGGGTGGCAAAACTGCTAGAGCCGGCCCTAATTAAATATTTGAAATATTCCAACTCTTCACTTTTAAGTAAAAATATACCTTCCCGTCGTGTCTTTTAAATCAAACTGCATGATGCTGGAAACAAGTTACAACTAGATAGTACACGATATGCTCATTAGGACGACAAGTCTTCACTTTACTTTTCTCCTTTCCCAAACGAGAACTTGTCATAAAATATTACATCTCACTTACTTATTAATTAAAACCTAAGCCTTGCTAAGCAAAGCACAATCTCACCTCTATCTCCCTCTCTTTAAACATTGATCTAATCTTCGTTGTCGGTCTATCTACTAAAGGCGCCGGTGCCTTTTCCACCAATACCACAAACAAGCATTCGCCCTAGTTCTCACGAACATCATGTTCTAAATTGCTCAGCATGCAATTCCCCCCACCCTTACCTTCGACGGAACAAGAACAAACAAAATGGGGTTTGGGCGGAGGATACTTTCTCTCTCGCTTCCAGAAGTTGATCCCGGTGGGGTGGTCACATGATTCATTTGCTCACATGCAGGCAACCTGGGGTGGATGGGAGGCGCGAGAGATGAGAGTGCGTGCGGTTACAGTCAGCGATGAGGGAGACGTCTCGGACTATCTCTTGTCAGCCTTCTGAGAGATGAATGGAACAGAAATGTGGCGGCACGCTATGAAGATAATGTACGGGGTTTCCCCCTAAGAACGGAACAAATAAGAATGGAGGCATTAGAGATGAATGCTTTTGTGTTAAGGTTGTTTTCGAGGATGGCCACTAATTTTGTGGATTTGGATGATATTAACTATTTGCTGTTTTAGGGAATTGCACGATGTTATTTAAGGAGGTTATTTTATTTAAAAGAGCAAAATAAAAAAAATGATTATTTGCGTTGAGACCGTGGAAATCATTTGTTTTTATTTTTTCCGAATGTATGTAACGCTAGCAAAAATATTGTCAGTTGTGTAGAAATAGCGTAAAAATTATCAGGGACGTCTTGAGATTCTTTGAGGCCTTGGGCACAGAAAATCTTAGGATTTTTTTAGGTTTTTCGCCAAAAGTAGACCCTACCTGAGATATTCAGAAGTAGCTTGTTCAAAAAGTAGCTTGTCAAGAAGTAGCTTGTAGCTTCTTAAATGCTTGTTCAAACGGTAATTTGAAACAATTAAATATTCACGATTCACAATCTCGAAATCATTGATACAAACTGGCTCAACCAATGGCCTTATTTCGCATTAAAGGCGAAGTTGAATGATTAATTATGGTATTAGGTCCATGGACAATGTCTATCACATAATAATACTTTCTTACCAGTTTTACCAGTTGAAATGCAGACTGAAATTCCCTATTTTTCAGAGAATATGTACGGGAATATAATATTTAACCATTAAAATTATCCGGATCATGATCTTGTTAAGACTGAGTCGAGAACGAAACGAGGCCTCCACCGAGGGCGAGGCTCTCAGCCAGTTGGCGCATTCCTTAAGATGTTCCTGTGTAGAAGTAAGGTTTATTGTGTTCAACTATTAACATGTGCAATAAATAGTGAAATTCTTATCGGAAAATCTGGCGTATTATGTGCACTTTCAATACAAAAAATGAAATCGTAATATATAGGTGTGCGCTATACGCTGAGTATAAAAATGAGAGCTTTAAAAATAAAAAGAGATATGAGTATAAAAAAAATATTGACTTCTTCGCGTAGCTTGGAATGCTGTTTATTAAATAGAATTTAATAGAAATGACATACCTAAGGAAGTTATAGGGTTGCAGAGTTTTAGAATAACACTATGTCTTAAAAGCCTGGGATAACATCTCGAATAAATGACTTCAAAACATAAGAGAATTGCCCACGTGAACTTCAGGATCTTTTTTAAAAAAATGAGTGCGTGTTATACGTTGAATATACTTAAAAATAAAAAACGCAGTTTGGAAGTATAGGTGTGTGTGTCTGTGTGCGTTATACGGCAGTATGGAGTTATACATTAGATTTTAAGGTGATATTTTTTTTAGGTTTTAGCTAAGGATAATATGATTTAGCTAAACTATTAGATATGACTTTTTTCTTTCAAAAAGTTACTTACAAATTTCATCAAAAAGAAAACATACTGACGTAGCAAAGGGTTTTGTAACCATATGTACAGACGATCTTCAGTAATTATTTTATGATTAAGGATACATTAAGATACAACTCTGTACAGAAATATTCTAGATTCCTATGTCATCCTTAGTGCGTTGCAGAAGTTTAAAAAAATGGGTTGCCAACCATGGTACCATTGTCATCACTTGATTATAGTTTGAAATTACGAGGTCCGTTTCCAATGGTCTCGCGTTGCTCTAGAAAATGACATTAATAAACAATCAATCAATAATATAATTCAAAAATTAACCGAGGTATGATGGAGGCTTTGAAATTTTGCTTTACTGAGAGTGTCAACACAGATATTTGGATATTCAGTGATAACCGCAGCTCTATTTAGCCTCTACTTGAGCGGTTGAGGCATGGTGATAGAACGACAACGAGTATTGTGCAGCTATTAAATAGCTTTAGCGCTTATGTTAAGATTTTTTTTAATGGGTACTGTCGCACCTTAATTTCTACGGGAATGAGAATGCAGATGGTTTAGTCCGTGAGGACAACCATAAAGATGGTGGTGCGTTATGCATGGTGGCTGCGTTACTATTTCAAAAATTGCTACACGAGTCAAACATGGTCTCAGTTTCTCTTGGGAACAGGCCACCGTACATGAGTGGTATTAAGGAAACCTTCTTGGTGCTGCATTGCATGGGACAGGTAGTAGGCGAAATGAAACTACTCTCGCTAGGTTTCAAAGTGAACACACTCGAGCTCAAAGGCATGTGGTGGGTCTTGAAGCTTAACATTCCTGCCAAAATTCTAATGTGACCCAAGCCACTCTTGCCCTCATCATGACTTAAATTGCTTGCCATAAGAGTCTGCAGCTGTCAAGTCCTGCTACCGTTCTTCAATATTTAAAAACGCACAGATCCATGGACTTGATTTCTAGATGTGTCTTTAGTTCAAGTGGGTTAAGAAACAACAAAAATTAACCGAAAATATTATTACCGTAGTAAAAATTGCTGTTTACTAAGGAAAAAGTACGTGCTAGACTGCCCGAGAAATATCCTTGAAATGAATGTTTTAAGTAATATATAAATAATATCAAAGTAAAATAAGTAACACGCAAAAAGTTATTAAGAAATTACTTTTTCTTGCGCATTTTGCTTTGCTTTAATGAGTAAAATCCACTTCTAAGGCCATTGCGAGATTTGGTATATATATTTAAGCACATATCCTGATTCGTTTCCCAACACTCAATTACACCGAAATGTTATTGCGTATTTTGTATTGTTTTCATATTGGTAATTCATAGATTAATTCAAAGAGTATATAAAACATTGAAAATAATTTGCTATTTTTGAGACTACACGTTACAATGAGAAATAAGACATTCATAAATAAATAAGATAGAAGTGACATCTTGAGCAAAACTCCTGATTAATAAAAGCGTTCTTTTCTCAATTCAACTTAGGAAAATTCTAGATCATTTAAAAATAACAAATTATATAATATTGTAATCCGATTGGTTGGATATGATAACTAAGACAATATTGCATCACCTCACTAAGAAAAAAAATTACAACAAAGATCCTTTGGAGAAGTAAAGAAAGTTGTAGTTATAAACTATAGTATCCGTATTAAGTGGGTAAATAAAAATAAATTAAAAGTAGCTGAATGTCTTGAAAGTTTTAGGACCAGAATGAAATAAAGAAAAGCCATTTCAAGAAATTTTGAATGTCGAATCTTTATATTATATATATATATATATATATATATATATATTATATATTATATATATATATATATATATATATATTTAAATATATAAAAACAATCACAATTATCAATTTAAAAATTGAAATATATGAATCCCAAAATACCAAAACACTTCAGAATATCAATGGCGAATATAAAAGATAATGTTCCATCATTTTCAAACAAAATTAAAAAATTATAAAATAAAATAAAAATTTATAAAATATCCAAGTGCAATCTCGGACTTAGGACCGATAAGTGGGGTTAAACTAGTTTGATGGCGCCAACCTTCCCTATTGCAACTTGGTAATTTAATTGGAAAATTTTCAAATTTCAGAAAAAAAGTTAAAATTAAATCATTATACTTGAAAAATAAAACTATTCGCCATCACATTCCGAAAGATATTGCAATATTAATATATATATATATATATATATATATATATATATATATATATATATATGATATAATATAATAAAATAATAAGAGACAAAGTATTGTACTTCCTACAAGGCTAACAAAGAATGAAATTAGATTATAAGAAACATATCAAGAAAATAAGTAGTGCAAAAGAATACCGAACTATAATTGAGTAAAAACAGACTAAAACAAGAAACAAAGGTGTAGAGCTATTGAAATTGAAAATACCGAAAATCTTTTTGACTAAAATTGAGACATATTATGATTTATAAAGTTGTCGCTTTATAATGTTGTGCATTTGAGTGACGTGCATAGTTCTCCATTACCTTATAATTCAACTACTTACGCTTAACATATGTCAATCACTTTTGTTATCAAATATCTGTTAATTAAACAAAAATATGATAACTCCTTTTTTATCATGAAGGCGGGAATAGATTAACCATTTCTGTCTCATTGTGATCAATACGTTCTCTTCTGGTACTCGTAAGATAAATTGAGCAAGCTTTGGCTTGCTCACTTTATGTTACGAGTATATTGCTGTGTGATTATGCCTTGGCAAATTTAAGATGAATTAGACTTCAAATGATCATAATGAGTTAGAGTTTTATTTAGTGGCTATCTTTTTATTTAAGGGCTCCCATGACCCTTGACAGATATCTGTGCACTTGAAAAAAACATCCTTCTTCAAACCAATGTAACTTATCATTAAAACAAAAAAATAATAATTTGAAATGTTTACCACATGATAATCATACATATATGCATTATTTCTCAAAATTTCAGAGAATTTGAGAAGAAATTTAAAATGTTATAAAGAAATAAAAATTGGACAAGTTTTCAAAAATATGAAAATTACCATTTTACACCGCGCAAGATTCTGAAGTACAAAATTCATCAAAACTTACAAAATTAATTCTACTTGGTATAAAAATATTCAAGTTTGAAGTTATACTAACTTGTAAGAAATTTAAAGGAAACAAAATATTTTTAAATACAATCATAAAGAAAATTTTAAGAAAAAAATTCATTAAAATTTAAATAAAAAAAAATATGTTAATTTTATTTGAAAAGTGATGTATAAGTTATGAAGAGGCTTATTTTGAACACGTGTATAAAATTTCAAATTCATACCATAAATAGTTTCTGAGAAATCCTGCGCGGAAGCTAAAATTTTTTTGTTTAGCAAAAATTGAAGGTAAAGATAAGAAAAATATAGGGTTTTCGTTCAAGTTTCAGTACTAATTTCTCAATAACTTCAGATGTTTTCACAGTATCAACACAATTTTGGTACCAAAATGCTCAGAAGTAGTGAGGGTGTAACATATAATTTTTTGTCAAAAAATTGGAACATTTGCAATTAAGAGTCCTATGAGGCCTTAAGATTCTATCTACGATGATAACATTATTGGAAAAAAAGAACACATACACTCATATACAGTGTGCCACAAAAGTGTTCGTACGCTTGCAATTTCGCAATAAAATTTCATTCTTTCGACTAGTAAAAGTTAATATGTCGGAATTTTAATTTTTCTATGATATCAGCAACTTGTTTTTAATGGAATGACATAATCAATTTTTTAAGAATAGTGTAACTATTATTTTTAAAAATTAATAATCAAAAAGATACTAAAAATTACGCCTCAAAAGGCTTCGTACACTTAATAAAAATCACAACATAGCATTAAATATTGTATTTCCTTTTTAATTTGGTACTCAGTACGATATCCTTTAGTGTACACAACACCTTTTAAACGGCTTGGTATAGATTTTATCAGTTTTTTTGTAATTTCTACATCAATTTTCCTCCATTCTTCTTGATTATTGTTTTTACTTCACATTATGTGTTTATATGTCTCTCACATGATTTCTTTTTTTTTTTAAATCAAACTTTCTCCAAATATGTTCTACTGGGCTAAATAAAGTGGTTGAGAGTTGTTTTCAGATTTTGGGGATAGTTAGGCACCAGCGGCGTACATTGAGAGCAGTGCGCTTGGCGTCATTAACCTGTTAAAAAATTATATATATTAAAATATTTAAATAAACTCATGATTCACCATACCATAAAAAATACCAAATTACCTAATTTTGAAACCAATTGACACCCCCACGCAAGAAAACTTCCACCTCCATAGTTCATTGATTCAACTAGATTCTAGGAATTAAGTTTCAGAAAATACAAAATTGACAGCAAATTCAATAGGATGGCAGATAATTCAACATTTTTAGTTCCGATTGGCCTATAATGGTTAATGAAAAAATGAGGAGTTTTTTTATCCCATGATTTCATGTGGAACAATTACTCCTCCACTTCCGTGCTGAAGCGTGGAGGTGGAGGAGTTCTTGCGTGCGGGTGTAAATCGGTCTCATAATTAGGTAATTTGATACTTTTTGATGGTATTGTGAATCATGAGCTCTATTTTAAATATTTAAAAGAAAAAATTAAATTATCTGCCCAAAATTTGGATATAGGAGACGACTTCATTTTTTAACATGATAATGACGCCAAGCGTACTGCTTTCAATGTGCGCAGCTGGTGTCTCTAAAACTGTCCCCAAATTTTGAAACACCTGCTCAATCACTTTATTTAGCCCAGTAGAACATATCTGGTGAGAATTTGATTTTTTTAAAAATGAAAACATGACATAAAAGCACATAATGTGAAGTAAAAACAATAATTACAGAAGAATGGTCAAAAATCGATGCAGAAATTACAAAAAAAACTGATTAAATCTATACCAAAACGTTTAAAAGGTGTTGTGGACACTAAACGATATCCTACTAAGTACTAAATCAAGAAAGAAATACAATATTTAAAGCTACTTTGAGATTTTTGTTAAGTGTACGAAGACTTTCATGGCGTAATTTTTTAGTATCTTTTTGATTATAATGTTTTAAAAAAATTGTTATACTATTTTAAAAAAAGTGATTATTCCATTCCTTTAAGAACAAGTTGCAGATATCATGAAAAAAATTCCAATTCCAATATATTAATTTGTTAGAAAACATTAACTTTTTTTAGAAGTTGCAAGTGTACGAACTTTTTTGTGGCCCACTGTATATATATATATACATATATGCACTAGGTGGAGAGATTGGTACTAATTTGATCCTACCCATAAGATACTAACTAAGACAAATCATTATTTTTTGCTAAATTGTTACTATATAATGCGATAAAATAAGTATTACTGCGAGATTAATTATTAGTTTTTAATACGCATTAAATACATCAGTTTTTCTCGTTTTAAGTGATTTCATTTTTCACAATGTTATTTTTGTAATTAATTTCTTTTTCGTAATGCTAACAAAGGGAAATTTAATTTCTGTTGTTTATAAGAATTATTTACTCAGATTTTTTTAATGCTCTTTTACTGTTGTCATTTTTTAATACTCTTTTAGTAAATTGAGAAATGCAAACTTTTCTTTTTTTCCTATTGAACAAAATATCATATAATGAAGTGCAACACTTTTTATGCTAATTAATTTTCTCCTTGATAAGAATTTGAAAAAAAAAATCTTAAATTAAGATAAAAATTTGAGAAAAAACCCACTTTTACAATACAATTTTAGAGAAAATTAATTAGACGGGTAAGACGCTGGTCTTCGGTATCCAGACACGATTCATTTTCAAAATATAAATAATTTTTTTATCAATTTTTTTCAGAGCATTTCTTAATTGTTGTCGCATCATAATGAAATGCGAGATAGTTTTTTCTACCATTAAAACAATGAGCGCTGAAATTTATTTTAAATTAATTAAAGTAAGAATCTTTTCTTTAATGCATCAAGAAAGACTCCCTTTTTTATGTAATTGGAAAAAATGACAAACTTCCAATTGCTTCAAGTTAAGTGGATTTGTTTTTTTAAAAATAAAAATAAATCTTTTTTGACAGAAACGTTTAATTGAATGACAGTAAATAACTCATTTTATGCATCGGAGAATACCACCTTTTCGATTTACAAACAAAAAATAAATTAATTAATGGATTATCCTCAAGAATTAAGTACTCTGCAATGTATTAAAAGTTTATTAACTGTCGTTTGATACCAGAATATATTTTTTCTCAGAATGAAATGATAAATTAAATACGGAATCAAAATAAATCATTCTTCTTCAGTAAAAAAAAATGTTTAGTTAGATGGCAAAAGAAGTTCAAATATATTCTAAAGAAATAGATATCTTTATTTTTGAAAATTTATTGAGCGTTTAAATTGTAACCTTCTTATCTTTTTAATGACTAATAAATGTTTGAACTTTTCTGAATGTCAACCCTATTTTAATTATTCTGAACAGTAAAATCCGGTGAACAACATGCACTTTTAAAACAAAAATATAAGCGAAATTTACGGGTGCGCGTTTTGCACCGGTTACAAAATGAGAGCTTTGAAAATAAAAAAAATAGAGATTATAGAAAAAAAGTTTGACTTCTACCAATATCGAAATATTCTTTATTTAAAATACAAACCATTACTTATGAAAAACGGCTGTAGCTCTTGAGAGTATATGAACTTTTCTAAACCTTAGAATAATACTTCGAATAATTGACTTAAAACATGAGAGCATTACGCACATATATTTCAGGATTCTTCGTAAAAAAGGATATGTGCGTCATCCGGCGAATATTTCAGAATATTAAAAAATGAAGCTAGAAAGTTCAGCTTCACGTGTTAAACGCCGTATTTCACGGTGAATGTCTGAAGCTGCTTTATCGTTCTATACCCATAAGCTGTATGGTGCTTGGTTACATTTTGCTGCACACAGACTAAACACTAGATTGCCCAAGGAAGTCATTTTGACTACTTCTTAATTTCAATTAGAAAAACAATGGTGTATATAATGGCCCAGTTTCATAGACTTTTTTAGAGTACATTTTTTTGCGCGTAATGTAAAAGTCTTTTAATGTTAATATTTACTAATAATTTGTTATATGACTTTAAATAATATAAAAAATATGAAAGATTAATTTTTTAAACAAAATGTAGGCATATATGTACTATGTTTCAGTCTTTCTTGTGTTAATTTTATGTATTAAAGATGTGCAACAACCTGTGTGATAATCCTAGCTAGGAAATGGTATCAAAGTATTTTAGATAGCTGCCTTTGCGTGAATCTTAAATAGCGATTTTTTTTTCAAATAAAATAAAGTGACTCCTTCTAAGAATACCAACTGCATGACGCTGGAAGCAAAATGCCTGATAAGTGGGCTGTGGTGGTGGAAGTCTATTTCAACTCAGTTGTTAACCTTTTCGCGATGACGGACTTATCAACAGAAAACATTGGAGAAAGGGATGTGTCACGTATGCATTCTCCCCAAATGTCACCAGCAGCCAAGTAATGCACTGGTTAATCATTTTTCGTACCGGTTCTACAGGTTTGCCCGTCCCCACGGAAAAGTGCATTGAACGGTATACCGACCAATTAGAGGGTTTGAGATTAGTGCATATATGGCACACTCGTCACGAAAGGGTTAAAATTTCTGCAGAACATGTTTCGCTACTAGGAAATTAGTAGTTTAAATCTTATATTTAGTTTAATAACACAGTTTTCGCTTTAGTGGTATTGCGGAAAACGTATAGTCAGTGCCTGGGCGCTTGGGACGGGCACCCATGGCCCGGAAAATCTGGGCTTAACCAGACTGTCTTGTTATAAATTGTGATCCTCCACTGCCAATGGGGCCTGTAGATCAGCGCTCAGGGCCCGAAATGAGCTTAAATCACATTGCGTATAGCAGAACAGCTAATACGAAGCTTATACAGAAACGAGTACCGTACCGTTGCGTTCTACTGCAATCGCGGCAGTAGTATCACAGTTTAATGCTAGAACACAAGTATCTCTGATTGATTATCAACCCAGGGGCGGAATTACAGACGCATTGTATTGTTTTTACACGTGTTAATGAACGTTCTAAGCGTTACAGATGATTGCTGACCCCACTGACTGTGAAATACTTTCTGCAATCCGTATTTTAAACACAAAGAATGTTAAGCCGCTTGAAAGTCATCTTCAACTTGTAGAAATTTATTTTGAAAATATAATGAATAATGAAGCTGTAAAAAGAGGGGTTCGACCATTCAATGATAGATGAACCGATGTTCATGGATGTTCGAATTGTGTGACCTTCTGTTGTTATAAATCGTTTGGTTGAAAAAAGTGAATGAGAAAATTTTTGAAACACAGATGGTTCAGTATAAGATACTGCTTTGTAATGATTTTCTACAAATTTCAAAAACTGTTCAATAACGGTGATATTGAAGGTTTCTTTGAAGTGGATATAGACAAGTTGAATTTTGGATATGAAAAAATATCTGAAAAATGGTAAAAAGGCGTAGTAAAAGGTAGGTGTAGTGGTAAGTGGTATGCGCATTAGTGACCAGCTCTAGCTTTTAGCTGTTAAAAGCAAATCGCATGTCTGTAAATCCATGAATAAATTGAACAAATCATATGCTCATGTCAAACAGCTTTAGTATGAAATTATTAGCTTTAATTTTTAAATATGTTTAATTAAAATACATAAAATACGACAAATTTATTAATAGGCAGTGTATAATGCATACAGCAAATCACTAATTTCTCATAAAGGAGCTTCTTTAATATTGAGGCATGGAAAAGATATCCAAACTTAATGTATCTTTTAAACTTTAAATCAAACGAAGTCGCATAGAGAGAAAGATAAATTAAATTAGAATGTTAGAAATATTTTCCTTTTAGGGGTATATCAGATAAGAATGACTTTATACTGTTTTTTAGAAACTGTATTGAAAATGGTGCGTTGAAAAGAGTAATGTGTACTGCATCTGAACTTCTTCAAGGTAAAAATAAATATCGGTCAAGGTGTTTTGAGAATAGAAATAATTGTGTCGGCTTGTGACAGAAAAAAGATTTATAAAAAAACCCTTCGGAATAAAGATACTTGTACATTTCAAAGAATACTACTTGAGATCAAAAGTAAATATAAAATCTAGAAGTTATTGGAAAAGTTTTCAAAGAAGTTTCTCTCTACAACTGGTTTAAACATGGTAAATGTGTGAAAAATAAACCTCAACTAATTAAAAACTGTGCAGTCGAGCTCCGAAACATTTCAACCTAATTAGAAGAGATATAGACTGAATATATTGAATAATAAAATGGATTTTTGTGCTAAATGAGAAGGAAAAAACACTTTTAAAGAGAGAATTTTTTCAATACATATAATACATTATTTCCTGTATTTATTTCTTTTTTTCATGCTACATTGTTAAATATATGCATTATATATCATGGGAAAATTCCCTTAATATATATATATATATATATATATATATATATATATATATATATATATATATATACTAATTTAAAAGCCTATTTAAAACTTGAAACCAAATTTAAATAGAAATTTATTCGCGAGTCAGCTTTATATCCCATTATTATCAAACAAAATAAACCAGAATAAAAAGGAAGGCTTAAAAATTTATGTGATTTCCAAATGTATTTATTCTTTTGGATGACCATTACTCATATTAATTATTAAATGAAGTATTACGTATTTCTCATTTGCATACTACATGTATTGAAAAACAAATAATATGTAAGAGAGAGTCTGAAATTACTTAAATTATATTCAGGTAAACTGAAGTATTTAAGAGTGAGTGAGTGAATAATAAAAAATGTCCCACTGTTTAGCTACTCGAGGGCTTTTGACTACGGACTTCGTAATTTTGATTCATGGTAAATTGACGAGGACGACACCTGAACCTGCACTCCCTTCTCCTAGCTACCACTGCACACCAATGAAAGAAAGTTTGAGCTCTCGACAGATATAAAGTGCATTCTTCCCCTTCACGGCGTGTCTTCAGTGGTACTAGACTCGAAATCAGGACACGCCTGGCAGGAGTCCGTTACGTTAGCCGCTAAACTAACGCGGCTACTATGATGTATTTTTGAAAAATGAGATTAAAACAAACTACTATACGTATAATGAAATTGCCGAAATATCAGCATTAAAATTTTCGATTTTAGAAAATCTTCTAGGTTAAAGAAGTTTTAAAATATGTCCCTTGAAAAACCATTCACTCTTCTTTCGAGTACGAAATAAATCCGTCCAATTTTTCTACCAAGGAAACATTTTCAAAATACTTTTAAAATAGTATTGAATAAAAACAATCATGAAAATATAATTTTACTATACATTTTACAAGTTTCCCCTACTTAAAGAGAAAGCTTTTAATCCTGCTGAAATGGTTTCAGGGCGTCATCAATTTAAATCGAGTCTATCATTAGTTTCTTGTTTGTTAAACCAACACAAAAGGTTGACATAAAATGCGTTGTTAATATTTCATTTTCTTGTTTCACGGTTGCAGTTTCCACTCGTTTTACCATCATTCTTCCTCCTACATGAAACATAATCAAGAATTCGGAAACAAAGACGGTTTAGAATTTCATATCTATCCAACACTGTTATTTTCTTTCCTCACTAAAACGCATCAGCACAGCCCAGTAAACTGTAAACGAGCAGTTTTTTGTCTCATAATATTTATAGCAGCTTTAAAATGTAATTTAGAATTCCTGTATGAAGAGACGACAGTAAAGAGAACGTGAATTTACTCGTAAGCGAGATTTAATTAAAGTTAAGAAGAAATGAAAGGAAACTAAATACATTTTTTATAAGAAAGATTTTTTTAATTAAAAAAAAGCAGAAACCCCGCAGGCTAGTCAAAATCGAGATTCATTCATTCCTAGGAAGTATCCATACGATTCTCAATGTTGTTGTTATTTTTAACGAAGTCAGTTATTAGGAAAGATTTTAACTCAATTGCTCTTTAAATCTGCAGTTTTAAATAGCTATACGTGCCTTCTAGGTCGGAAATAGTTGATCTAATCATATGAAACTATTCTTTTCAAATGAAGGGAATAAGATTGGGAAAACATTGAACTTTTTTGTGATTGTTCTTTTTCTTTCTAATCAGTAACTTATCAAACAATATGTTTTTCAAAATTTGTTGTTTCGAATTTTGGGTTTTGTATTTTGATGAAAGGAACTCACACTAGAAACTAAAATATATGTATTTCAAAAACTATAACACAATTGGATCTGATTTTGTAAGTATGCTATTTTGTTTTATAATTAGATAGAGACTTTCAATTGAAAAACATGTAATTAGAATTTAAAAAAATAAAAGAACAAGCACTAATACTGAAAAGTTCTATTTTATAACTGCATAAATACTCTATTATTTCCAACGTTTCTTATTCTAATAGTTTTTCTAGTTATTTTTTGGAACGGAAGTTTTTGACTTAATTTTATATTTGAAAAAAAAGACATAGAACTGAATATATATAAGTAATAGTTACATTAACGCAGCAGTACAAAGCTGCGCGACGGCTATTAGCGACGGATCTCGTAATTTTGAGTCATGGTCAAGGGACAAGGATGATACTTGAGCCTGGAACCACGTTCACCTAACTTCCACACCACACCAAAGGAAGTACGTTTGAATCTCGTCAGATTTAACGTGGAGCTGTGTTCACACGTTTTCAGTGGCACTAGACTCGAATTCGTGACACGCCAAACCAAGGCCATTTTTTACTTCGCCGGCTCCCTTGGCACTTCAAATTGTTACGCTCTTACCCCTACTATTTCCAAAGCACCTTCCGCTCTTTCTGCAGTTCTTAAATCACATTTTGATCAGTGGAAGGGTATTATAAAAAAAATTGCTCCCTTTTTTCGTTTTCGAATTTTTTGCGCCCCCCAAATCTTTTCGCCCTAGGCAAGTGCCTAGCGTGCATAAGCGGAAAAAGTGGCCATGTACTAGCCACGAATCCATGATCTTGCCCACTAAGCTTGACCCCGAATATCAAACTTAGAAGTGGAGTCTGGCGTCTCAATTTTAACATGACTGTATGAACTTCGAGCAGTGGCATGCGCTGAATTTTTCTGCTGTTCAGAGAAGGTTACAATTTTAAGAACTGAATTGAAGACAAATGCAATTTAATATGTCCTATATTATAATTTAAACAAATACTTGAAGAAAGAAGTTTACACCTCATAACCTGTCTAACGGCAATCTTTTAAATTTCACTTTTGAAATAAAAGGGAAGTGATTTTGAAGTGGATTTGAATCTAGAGAGTGGAAGTGTCAGCAATGTTCAAGCTTAACCCTAGATTTGATTTCTCATTTTCTTAAAGACCGATTGGGCAAAATCATGAATTTACTTTAATGTAGTATGGTAAATGAATTTGTGACGTCATAATTCTCATGCAGTATGATATGGATGATATATATAAAGCTACGCATTAGCTGAGAAATATTGTTGATGTTGTCTAACTGCTGCTTTTAGTTATTAACTGTTACTGACAATAGTTCTCTCGTGGATGTGCGTTATGACTTGGACACAAATTAGTCAATTAACTGTCCTTACGGATCAGATATGATACTTTGAGGCAACATGAAATCATCTTTGTAGCTTCAAAAATTTATGTTAACCTCTTAACTGCCAATTAAACCTTATTCGATTATTTCTGTCTAGTGCCACCATTTTCACTTAGGCCTGCTTATGCGGTGTGTATGGGAAAAGAAATCCCATAAATAAGCAAATAATTCTCTGAAATAAGTAAATCCTTCGTAAAATACTCCCATGCTTATTTGACTGCATTGCACAGTCTTTGGAATAGTTTTACTAAAAGAAGTACACAGAAAAGGGTCATATTTTGGTAAAAAGTATATATACAGTAAGGGCAATCAACACATCGGCTAATGAAGTGGTCGTGACAGGTAAGGGGCCAAAGAAAAAAACAAAGCATTTGGAATTATTCACTATTTTAATTAATATGCATCCAGAAATCCATAAATATTGATAATATAGTATTAAAAAATAGTGATATATATATATAAACAAGTAATATAAAAAAAATAAATCAATTCCTACATAGATCAACAAAGAAAATTTTTATTTTAGCTACTTTTTATTAAATAGTGGCAATTAATATGAATATGTATATACATATGACAGAATCACAACATTAAGTGGTAATTAATTTTTATTAATTATCATCAAAGTATCGTATTGCCATCCAAAACAATCGTGTATGTAACATTTCAGTTTAACTGAATAATTTAAAACGTGAGAAAAAATTATCTCTTAAAGTTTTGACCCAAGTCCTAAAAATGAAACCAACGTGACTGCATCTGTAATTCATTAAATTATTAGTTTCAGTCCATTAATTTTAATTAATTATAGCTAAATTGTCGTATTTTTACCCAAAACAGTACTGTATAGAAAAATTGTATCTCAAATGAGCGCTTTAAAATGAGAGAAAAAAAAAACTTTTTCAAGTTTTGACACAATTCGCCAAAAATGATGCCAGCATGGCTGTATTTGTAATTCTTTGAATAATTAGTTTTAATGAATTAATTTTATTAATTATAACTAAATCACTGTATTGTCATCCAAAATATTCATATATATAAAATTTCAGCTCAATTGAGCCCTTTAAAATGTATTTTATTAACGATTGAAAATTCCACCGAGACAAATAAATATATAGAGAGTGTGAGCTAAAAGTAGGAATTGAAAAAACAACGTAAGAGAAAACATTGGATAACAGACTAACTAATATTTACCTTAAATGGAATGAAGACATCGAATGACATAGACATAAAATTGACATAGAACGAAAAAAAAAACATTTGAGACACGTGTGTTTTCCCCCTTATTCTCATGTGCATAGTCTTCAATCTTTTTTTACTACTAATAATTTTTAAAAAAATCTAATGAATGTAAATACTATATACATTTTGCTTATATGTACATATTTGTTTCAAATCATATTCTTATTTTATTGCTTGAATGTTGGGATTAGATTGAATTAGAAATGTGTGTGTGTGTGTGATTCATTTGTTTATATATAATATTTATTCTCTGGATGTTTGAGTCAGATGCATTTGCTTCCTTCTTTGTTTTAGTGAAATGCATATTTTTTCAGGAGATGATACCCTAGGATTTAAATAAAAAAAATTTTGATTTTAAAACTTTCACAATTTTTTTTATATAATTCCACACAAAACAAACTTAACAAGTTTACAAAATTTATGAGCTCTTTTTTGAATCAAGTGATTTTAAGCGAAATATTTTTTATTAAACTTATGAACAGATGCATCTTTTTTGCATATACAATTAATTTGTTCAAAAATATAAGGTTATTCTGTTTAAATAATATTTTGATGTCATGATAAAAAATTAAATTAAAAATATATTGATTTTTCTTCAAAGGCAAAATTATACGCTATCAATATTATTTAAATTTTTGAATGCATCATTATAAATAATGTACAACAATCTTTCAACTTAAGTAATGATTATGTTATTGAACTACAGACAAATAATACACGAAATTCAAATATATTCAATTGAAAAATTTGGGGTAGAGTTTTATTAGATTGAGCATATATATAAAGTCTTAAAGAAATCGCTTTAGATTAAAACATATTTCGTCTAATTTTGAATTTATACATTGACTTAAATATCCAGAAAGTTTTCGGTAAATTGTCATTTAAAAAACCCAAAAGGAAATCAAGGAATTGTATCACTTACCAATTTCTATGAAACGAAATCATTATTTTTATTCAGCAAAGAAAAAAAAGTCACAAACTTAAAATAAAATGAAATAAAATTATTTAAGTAGTACATTTATATATATTTCGATGAAATCAAATGAATAAATCTAGGTCTAAGAATATACAATTACTTAATTTACTTGTTAAAATTCATGCACATGCTTAGGCATTAGCCATTAAATTCCGCATTTAATAATGGGAATATTCTGAACTTGAGGGTTTTAAATTTCAACTTTTAGAAGTAAGAATTGTAGTTTTTCTTCTCTTCTAGAAAAAGGAAAAAAAAAGAAAATTAGTTATGTAAAAGTAAGTGATATGTAAGTGTTCCAAATTTCCATTTCTTACAATAACTTTTTTCTATAACATACATTTCTAAAATGAACAGAATTAATACTGTTAAAAATTATGTGTAAAATAGAGTAGGTAATTTGTTTTATGCATTTAAATTACTCTATGTTATATTTATTTCATGTTAAAATTGTAATATTCGGAAGCAACGCAGTCCTTTACATTATAATGGTTATTCAAAGGGGGCGAAATCTTGGTGATAGAGCTAAATTTGCACCATTTTTGGCGATTAAATTGACGACTTAACGACCAGTTTGGTGAGTTCTTGACTCTATGGATTCTTATGAAAATTAGCGGAATAAACCCACGATCTATGACGCAAGCGGATCTTTCTCGAAGGATCTGCGAGACCTATAAACAGGAAGACGCTCACCGAAGCTAAATTAGTATTATTTTGCCTAGTGATTAGTAGCCGTGTTTTAACCGTGAAGAGTAGCTTAGTGATTACTTCTGCTGTTGAGTAAAACGAGAAGAGTTGTTTGTGAATATATATAATCATTTACATACGCGTATTTTGGACACTAATAGCTATGTCTAAGCGCTGTTGAAGGTGTGAAGATCTTCTGACATTTATTCTGCGAATTTTGCTCTTTAATCTCGTATTCCATCGGTTGTTGTCTCCACATTAAATTTCCATCTCTCCTGAAGCACTGTATCCTGCGATTGCTTTGCATAAAATCCTCGAAACCCGACCAGCGTAACTATACTTTCCTACAAATCCTCTCAATGCATGTATATACTGAGAACTATATGCATTATCTCTGGAATTTAAGTATTTTTTAAATACTTAGTATATATATATATATATTTTAAATTTTTATATTCAATGTTCAGAAGTTATTATTTGTATGTGTATTATGATATTACCAGAATACAAGAATGTATTTGTGTATCTTAAGAGACATATAAAAGAAAGAAAATAAATGTCACTTTATTTTAACACACATTCAGTGATCTAGAATTTCGTTTAATGAAATACAGCATCTTCTAAGTAAAAAAAGCAAATGTAAGCTCCAATGTCAATTCTTTTTTTAAAATAAGATTAGCATTAATGGGAAACAAATTGTAAATAAAAAAAAAATCTGAGGACTGGTCTTAAAACTGCATTCAAACAGATTTACAAGAATCTTACGTAATAACACGGATCTTGATTTTAATCCTCTTGGTTACTTCAAAAGTCACTCTTGCTTTTATTTGCCTCAAAATACATTCTACCCTACTTGGGAAAAAATCAAACAAAAGAAGTGTAGAGTGTTCGGGAAAAAAATACTCTTGCGAGACCTAACGAGTGAAGACCGAATTTGTGTCGTTTAGCCTCTTTTTTTTTCTTAACATTTTTTTTATATGTCTCGTTTGTATCTCGAAGTTTGAGACAATT
Organism: Trichonephila clavipes; assembly: GCA_019973935.1. Taxonomy (NCBI): domain Eukaryota; kingdom Metazoa; phylum Arthropoda; class Arachnida; order Araneae; family Nephilidae; genus Trichonephila; species Trichonephila clavipes. Next base: position 1,417,472 of record BMAU01018568.1, read on the forward strand.
TATTCCATTAAATCCTTCCTTTCGTTTTCCCATGCTACTATCTTTATTTTTTTATTCCAATGAAAAACCGGAAATTCCTGTTTCCTTTTTCACTTCTTTCTTTGATTTCCTCGCTCAACAATCTATGTAATTCGAAAGAGAAAAAAAGGTGTTTATTAAAGACGTAGCAAGAAAAAGTGATTTTTATATCATGGAAGAACAACATTTTAATTTGAAGTTATGAACTGTTTACTTTCTGCTCGAAACTGTAGACGCAAGAACGGATGGTAGTGCTATCCATCGTTGTTTTCAGTCATGAAATTAGATGAAGACACTGTGGGAAAAAAATACGAAATATTTTGAGAAACATTCTGGTTTATCTGTTTATTTTTGAGTAAGTTTTCCTTCGTTGATTTATTTTCCTTTTATTATGTAAACTCCCGTTTGTCTGTAGACTGTTCCTCCCTTTTATATTTTATTTGAGAGAAAAGAGTGAGATTTCTTCTCTCTTTTTTGTGCTCTTTCCACTATCTTATTTTATTCTCTCATATGATTTACTTGATCTTGCTTTTTTTCTTACGTTTCTCCTTTTTTGACGGTTTTCTTATCATTTTTTCTTTTCTTCCGTCATCTTTCTCATTACTTCTCTCTATATACTCTATGTGTTGTATATTTTGTGCTCCATTTTTTTCTCTTGTTTTTTAACCTTAAAATTTATTCTTTATATTTTTACTTCCTTTCATACATGTAAACAAATTTTGGGTGGAAAAATATGGGGAGCCCAACAAGACTGCTAAAGGATAACAGACATATATTTATTTTAAATCAAAGTTGAATCATCCACTGCAGTATTTATTATTTATATATGGATTTTGGGTGTGGCATGAAAGTTTATTTCAATGAATCGCAATTTTTCATTGTTTTATCAATGTATTTTTTTTATAAAAATACATTGATAAAACAATACAACCCTAATTACATAAAAACCTCCATGACTTTGCGTAGCAGTAGAGATACTGGACCGTAAAACAATGGAACATGTTACTTTTTCCGGTGAGTCTCGTTTACTACTGCATTGGTTGCATGATCGTAGGCCAGTGGCTTTCAAACTTTCAATACTTGCGTCCCAACATTCAATCCTAATTTGCATTGCGTTCCCCTCCATGCAATAACAAGGTATTGAATACGATAATACAATACTCTGATACTAAAGCTACAAGAAGACTTTGACCTCTTAATTGCTTCCGGCATAGATAAACGTCACGCTCATCCAATGTGTAAATTGCCCTGGAATGCGTCTTTCAAAAATACTATCTTTTCTGCTCACTGCTATCTATAGAACTATTTCCAAGTCTTTGGAATGCAATAGATGACCTTGACAGTGTTTGCGTAGGATTTACTTATTTCAGATGATTTTCTTTTTTATTCCCTTTCTCCCCCTTTAATATACCACACAAGCTTGCATGCATGTAAAACGATGATATTGGGGAGATAATCGCGTAGCTTTTAATCGGTACTCAAGGGATTAATTGTAAAGCATAACAATGATCAAGATAAGGGTTAATTTTTGCATGCAATTTTATGTAAGGCAAGCCCGTGGGATCAATGATAGTTATTAAGTTTGTTCTTAACAAATTCTTTTTAAATTAATTATAAAATACATTATGCAGTACTGATACATTTATAGGTGTATTACATGTATCAGTGTAAATATTTTTTTTACATGTCAGAATGCATTTTGTTTGTTTGCTTTCACTAAATGAATATTTTTTTAATAATCTTTTGTTATCGAATTTTTCAATAGATTCTCGCCCCCGTTCTAGGATTATCACGCCCCCAGTTTTAGAAGCACTGTCGTAGGCGTATTCACTAGGAACCAACAGAAAAAACAAGCCTGTATTGCTGTATTCGTTTGAGGTACATATTTTGGCATGTTTAGGTTCTTGAAAATACTTTTAATAGCCATGCATACTTAACTATTTTACCAATCAAGTAAACACATGCATAACAATATGTCTTTAGAAAGATATTACCACGATGCTACATACTATGTAGCCATAATTGCCTGAGAATATTTTGAGGATTATGAGAACGACATTCTTTTACGACTCTGACCGTCAAATTCCCCAGATTTGAAACCGTGAGCAAATATGTGAGAGCATCTTGATAAGCATATCATTATGCAAGATTATTAAACTTAGCTCCTGATTCAAAAGAAAAGCATACCGGATAACGGGCAAGTGGTCGTCATATTATGATTTAATTATGCATACATACACATATATATATATGCGGTGACCGTTTTTTTTACTATAAAAAGGAAGGACGAAACATTTAAGAAAAAATGACAACTTGAGTATATGAAGCGCTTTATTAATCAAACAGAAATACACTAATTATGCTTATATTCTTTTTAATTATTATCTTAAACGAGTATTTTTTCATTGAATGCATTTTTTGGGGGGGTCAACATACGATTTTCTAATAAATCGGAAAGTTCGGGCAAAAAATATCCTTCATACTAAATTTTATGGTAAGCACTATAGCTAAAAAATTAACATTCAATTTTGATTTCTTACTAGTCACTTCACAAAAATCGTAACCAGCTCAAAAAACTCTTTCACTCTCTGCATTAGTTCCAGGGCTGCACAAAGTAAATTCAGCAAGAATAATTACATTTTCATATGGAATGTGGTGTTCATTTTTGAAATGGTGTAAGTAATTTCACCCATCTGTTACCAATTTTTTCTGCATTTTGATTTCCCTATTGTTCTAATTTATTAGAATTTAAATATATATTCAGTCTTCTATTTACTTCAAACAGACAATAATATTTGATTTTAACACCAGGCATTTCTTTCTATTAAAACTCAACGTAATTTTCTATATCTGCCCAATTCACTTGAGACAAAGTCAAAAAATACCATTGAAAATTGTTATTTCCTGTTATATTTGTTTCAAACAATTCTTCGACATTTTGGAAACATGTTTGATTCATCTCTGAATACAGATATTAATAGATCGGTTTATAAATAGTGAACAGGAGGACGCTTTTTGAGGAAGGACATAACCAATAAAAGGAGGACGATTGGTCATCTTAATGTATATATACTTTTTTCAAATTGAACTGCGTATTATTATTATTTTTCAATGCAGGCCTAGTAAATCGCTCGAGAGCTGGTATCTCTCGAAGATATATGCGTAGTACCCTATACGTAGTATTTCAATCGCCGCAATTAATTATGAATCTGTTTTCTCCCCAAAGTGATGTTTTTTTGGTGATGCGAAACTGTACACGGAACTTAATTTAATAAAATAATTTTCGTTTTTAGTTTAATTTAACAGCGTATTATTTAGTTGAATTTAATGATCAAAACTTATGAAACAATGAAAAAAAAAAGAAAAGAATATATTTTTAAAATTATTTTATAGGCTGAAATTTGTTTGTAAGAGGAACACATAAGGTACAATAATCATTTAAGAATAGTATTTCAACACCTCATTGGCATTGAACACTGGTAATGTAACTTCAAAATACATTACTGGAAATAATCTTTTTTATCCCCTATATCCGGGGTAAGCATTAAGTCGATCGCCATCGACTGGTGTACCGCCAAGACATTTTGGGGTGATCGCCTTCACATAAAATCTTAGACGCGCATTCTACAAGAAACACACGTGGTTACCAAGATAATAGAAACATCCGTGAATAAAACTCCAAATCAAATTTGAGAGACGTTTTCAAGAATTTGCTTGACTAGAATCCCACTAAACTTGTATTCATGGGTTATTCATTTGGCAATGTTGGTGTATAAAATGTAACTAAATATATGTATGTTACATGTTCTCTTTATCTATCGAGGAAAACGAAGCTTTTCTTTTTCAAAAGGACGTAATTTGTAAAGAACACTTTTGGAATCTATTGGTTGAAGTAAAGTACCCCAATTAAAAAAAAAAAGCTGCAATTCAATTAACATCGTTCTTTCGCTCTACCTACTTGTGAGAGTCTACATTTTCAACGAAGAATATAATTAAGACAACATACTTCCGTTTCACAGACGACCACTTAGAATCCAGTGTAAGATTAGCAGTTAGTAATTATTCATTACTGGAGCAGATAATACGAAGACTAAGTCGTCTATTGAGAATAAAGCTTTAAAAACTAATTTTAAGGACACACATTCTGTATTTATTATTGTTGTGATACAAATATTATGTTGAGCTTTTTTTTTTTTTGCTTGTCACACCTACATGACATGGTGGACCATGACACCTTGAAAAAATTAAAAGTTGACCGTGCCATGTGAAAGTGTGTCCACCCCTACCCTATATAAACAGGTGATGTGAAGAGTGTTCACGTGCTTGAAACACTTTACGTAAATTCTAACAAAATAACATGATTAAAATGTATTCTTTTATAATTTACAAAAATATCAAACTCAGATAAATGCACTTAATTTATCAGTTTTTCTTGTTATTTTATTTTAATATATTGAGATGGACAATATATTAGAAGCATTTTTATACTTTGAAAATCTAATGGCTTACAATCTGCACTATGTATGAAACTATGTACCTTTTCTGCACTTTTGTAACTAAGTTTTAAAGTTTACTTTAGCATGATGTTTGACTACGGTTATTTTTTTCTTTTTATATATAAAGTGTATAAACTTGCAGAAGCCATTCAACTTTTTTAAATATTTAAAACCCATCAAGGCATGCACAAATAAAAATCTTCATCCTCTAATAATAGATTAAAATATTTAAAAAAGTTACTTAATGGTATCTTTTCTCAGTTCTTAACACTTAATACAAAGAGAAAAGATATAAAAAACTGGTTACGCTTCATATAAACGAAAGAAAGAAAAATTGTTACTGAAAAAACACGAAAATATTCGAATGAATTCACAGTTTTCTTCCCTCCTTCTTTTTCCTTACACCTGAGCTCCCGATTTTTTTTCAAAGCTCAGCAATAACACTCCCGTAAAATTTTACGGTATGATAAGCCCCTGCTACGTTTTTACAATCCATTAGCTACGTATTTCAAAGCGATTTCTAAAAGAAAGTAGAAAAAGTCTTTGCTCTGGCTTTTACTATCAATCAAGTTTCAGGAATTCTCCGATCAGGCATATGGAGAGTCATTTTTTCCTCCCTATTTTCATTGAAATATTTTTTTTGTCTCCTTGTTTTACTGCTCAAAGTCATGTGTTGGAGCCAAGTCAGCTAAAATGTTAATTTTGTACTACTTTCATAAGATCGTGAGTTTGGGTTAAAGTAAGTAATTATATATATATATATATCAGCTCTTTTTCAAAGGGCTTCTCTAAAAATTTATTTCTTTTTAATCCTCATAAAAAATTGTTTAAATTATGTGCTTCAAAAACTTATTTGACAACGTTATTTTATTTTCAAATAAAAAAGAGCGTATAACACATGCTAATCATATGAGTGGCGTAGTTGGTCACTAACCTTGTGCGCACACTTTTGCGGGTTCTACCCCGGCCCATGTCTGTGGATTTTCATGCTGCAAAAAAATCGACAATATCCATGTCGTATGTTTATGGGTTAAGTTAAAGATCCCTAGATGTCTGTTTGATTGCGGTTCTATTGAAAAAAAAATGTACTTAAATTAAACAATTTCGCATTGTCAGAGCTCAGCTGCCTCCCTCCGGGTATGAAACTGGACGTCAAAATTACATTCTGGCATTTGGTATCCGCCTATTTAGTACCACACTAAAAAGTGATACCAACCCCCAGGCAATGTATTAGATCAGCAATATTTTTAAAATACAAATCCTCAGTGAATTTGAAAAAATCATTTGAAAAAAAAATATAATTTTTGATATATATAATATATAGATTTTTATAAGTTGTTCTAAGAGTTAATTTAAAGTGTTTTTTTTTTTCCTTTAAGGTCCGAGTGATAGTTATATTAACGTCACACTAAAAATCAACACGAGGGTTCTTGACAACGGGACTAGTAATTTTGAATCTCAGTCAACTGAAGAAGATGACACCGAACCTGACACATCCCTATCCTAACTACCCCTCCAGCAGACGGTCATTGAGCCTCATCACATTTAACATGCATCGGTTCCTCTTTACGGAGGGTCGTCAGCGGCACCTGGATCCGAACCTGTGACACTTTGACCACAAGTCTCCGTGACCGTATGCACTCTGGTGCCAAAGCCATCTTCTAGGTCCGAATTTGAGAAAATGGAAAATAAATAATTAATGAAATTCATGTTGTAACCCGTTATCGAATCTAGGGTTTTTCTTTGTTTACTAGTTTGTTTTAATCTAGACGTGTTTATTTGTCAGTCTTTTTTTGTGTAATTCGAAGTGAAACTTGTGCTTTTGTAATTCCATCTTTCCTCTATGCATTAATACATAACTTATGAAATTAAAGTAATTGTTTACGACATTTTGTAAAATTATTTTTTACTGTATGTATATCAAACCTCAATGAAAATTTACATTACTTTAATTGGTAGCTTTCTAATTGTAAGCAATCTCAAATAGTAAAAATAATTGTTCACAATTCAAAAAATGTTTGACAGAACAATGCAATTTCAATTCATTACATTGCTTAACAGCTGTACAAAATCGAATAGAGATGTTGAATATAAATATCATAGATATTTTTTAATCTAAAGCAGATATATGAATATTGGTATTCTTAATTCATAATGAAAACTAGCATCCATAACAAATAAGAAAATAAAAAAAAGTAAAAAAAGGAATACTTCTCCTTGTACTTATGTCTTACTTTTCGTAGACCTAACTTCTATGAACAATTGCGTTTCAAACTGAGATTCCTTATGATGTTAGAGGTGGCATTTAATGATTTTATTCCTTGCAGAATTGGATACACTAAAGTGCTAAAAATCATTGGATACAGTCTAATATCGTTTAAACAACCTGAAGAATGGCAGCAGTTCGATGGGGCATGAAGTCGCTTGAAATCCTCTAATGAAATATTCAGCCGTGCTTTACAACCATCCATAATCGCAAAAATGTTCCTCGTGTTATATATAGTGCACGAAGTGATCTTTCAGTTATAATTCACTCATATTCGATGGAGGCCATAGCTTATGCTCTAAGTTGAAACACCAGTTATGTTCAATATGTATTAATCATTGCCATACTGTCAAAATGACATTGGAAAAGTTTTCATTGGAATAAATTAAATATAAATGAAACCCTGGTAATGAATTATTCATTTATAGACATCCTACATAATGCACTGCCACTTTGGATACTTTTATACGGTTATTCACTTGCTTCTGGCATTCCAATGTGTATCTTAAACAACATCGTTGAATGAGCAAGATACCAGTTTTATAAGAAGTGAAACATCTCATATCCATGTGATCCCAACCTAGTGGGTAATCAATATATATATATACCAATCAGTCGCAGACAACAAGACAGTTATTTAAGAGCGATGAGGATTTATTGTAGAAAAACCAATCCTTCAAATATAGGATTCAGCAGAAATATTCACAAAACAAATATCAGCTGGTATTCACACTTTGAATAGTACGCAGGCACAAATATGGGTGGCTATAATTGTATGTTAAAGATTACGTATAAAAAAATTACTCACAAGGAATCACTTCTTCAACCGCCGAAGTAATGACTAATCGCTTCAACAGTCAAAGCAATACTAATTGATCGCTTGTCGAAACCAGACTGACTAACTTTCGACGAGCATCCTCTATTTATAGCCGTGGCGGATGATATGAGAGAGACCCTCTTGCTTCAAGATCTTGAAATTAGTGTATTTCTCTAATAATTTCTGGAAGAATCCAGAGGGTTCCGAATTCGCCAAAAATGTTCGCCCACATGATCGCCAAGTCGCCGAAAATGGTCGCCAAATTGGTCACCAAAAATGACGCAAACTTGGCTCTATCGCCAAGTTCAAATTGAATCACTCTTATAACGTAAAGGAGACGGACATTGCTTCTGAATTTTACAATTTTAACGTAAAATAAATCTAAGTTGGGGGTAAGATAAAAGTATTACACACATCCACACACAAATGCAAATTATTTACACTATTTTACACAAAATTTGTAACAATATATATATATATATATATATTGTAATTATTATCAGATGTAATGGATAACTATAAAAATATGGTACTCAAAATAAATCAATGACACCAGAGATGGAATAAGGAGTAATATCTTTATAGCAGTGCTCCTCAGCCTCTTTTTCCTCTCGGCCCGATCAACATTTGGAAATTTTGCAGCTCCCCGCTGAAGATGGCAGAATGGATTGCTTACATCCTTAGAAAGTCACACAAAAATGATAGAAATACACCACTGTAAGCAAAATAGAAACACTTTAGAATTCCTTGTGTGACCCTGTACCATTTGATCCATGAACTGGTATCGGTCCGCGGCCTGGAGGATTGGGGACTACTTGTTTATGGTAGTTCCCCACAACAACGTGGATAAATTATCAACAGACAATTGTAGTGAACCATGCACACAAAAACAGTTTGTATAACGTTAACTGCTTCACAATGGGAAACATATTTTTTTCCCTTTAATATGTTCATTTTATGGAGTATCGGATAGCTTTTTAAAATATTGTTAAACAAAATACATTATATCGTTGACTTTAGGTATAAATTATGGTTATGCAATAACAAGGTAACGTAATATTTAATGAAATATATAAACTATAATAATTATTTAACATGAATTATCTTTTGTTGGTCCAAATATTTTTCGAATTACTTAATAATTAGTTTAATTTAAACATGGTTTGATGATAATTTCAATTCCTAACAATATTTCTTTTGTGAAAGAAGTCTCGAATAGTTAAACTAAATTTAAATATTAAAAATTAAATTTATTTATCAAGTACGTTTACTTTGAGTCGTCTGGTAACAAATTAATATTCATACATGAATGCCTTCTAGAGAAGAATGCCTCTAATTAAACAAAATTTACGTCTCGTAAATGAATCACCTAATTAATCTGAAATCAATGTAACCAAAATCTATTCTCTCCTCAAAAAATAAAAGGTAATTTAGTATTAATTAGGGCGTTAAAAACAATTATTATGAAACAATATACACGTACTATTCATAAGAATAGTCATTAACCCACAGGAAGCAAGGATTGGAAAATATGTTTTTTTTTATTTAATTTTGTTTCAGGAAACAATACGCGTTGTAGTGATTATCTGATCATGACATAATTTTTAATGCGGCGATCAATTGCGTTTTTTAACGATTTCCGATTTGTTTAAAAATAAAGTTTTTTTTAAGAAATTTATTTGTTAACTTTAAATCGATTATATTTGTTTCAGATATATAACATTTTTGTCTAGCTGCTAAAGTTATTCTGTGTATATTTCTTTAACATTGAGATCCAATTATATGCTGTGACTAACACCCTTTCTTTAAAAAAATGACACCATAGTATTAAAAGGTGTTAATTTTTTTCCACATTACTGCATTAATTGATTAGAAAGGCCAATTTAGAAACCATTATTTATCATTTTTTGAAATAAATATGCATTTTGAATTTTTTCTAAACTTTTACGATATACTATGATTTTAATATTGTTAGTTGTCATAAAAATTATATTTTTTGAACTATTGAGAATAAAACTTTGTATGCAATTGAACATGCAACTTTTTGTTTTATTAATTACTTAGCAACTGATTCTTTAAGGAAACAAAAGTTTGTCTAAATATATTAATAATAGCATTTTTTAAAATCATATATAACTGGAAATTTCCAATATAAATTCATATTAGCTTTTAAAAATACATACAGAAAGCCAACAAAAAACGCAAGAAGTAGAAATGTTTGATTTAACACAAATTATAATTTGAGAAAAAAACGCATGTTATGTTAGTGAAGGCATTGGTTTTAAAATACTGACTACACTCAAAAAACATTCGGAACCAAGTTTCTCATCCAAGTGCGAAAACTCAAGGAAAAATATTTTTTATCTTTTCTGGGGAACTAGTGTATAGGCTTAAATATTAGAATATTTTTACAAAAAAACAATTACTAAAGGTGTATTGCTTTAATTTTACAGGAGGTACTTTTTCCCTAACAGATATTGTTCATGACAACTGGCAATTTTTATTTTAGCAAATTTGGCATTATTTTCAGCAGGTTTTATCGTAGAGCTCATATCCTTCGAATTAATATTTCACAAATAAAATATACTCAATATTCCTTCCTTGATATTGTAATACTGAGCACATAATTATAACTTCTGGTCTTATAAAAGATGACTCATTTATGGTATCCTTCAAAGTTTAAACTCGCAGTGTGTTAGATACATATACCTTTTATGATGACTAAAACACACACTATTTCATTATTTTGATAAGTTTTTTGTGTCAAAATACGAAAGTGATCAGAAAGCAAGTCTTTCATACAGTCAATTTATGAGATATTTGAAGAGCGGTAAATGATAGAGTCTTTGTTGTATGATCCATTCGGCATTACTCGGGTCCTTACTCTCTCCACGTTGTTTTACTCGTACTTTTTCTTCCAAATCCTTTTCTTCTGTGAGATTACAAAAAAATCATAGATTCCATGCACCGTGTTCTAATATCTTGATACTTCTCAGTATCTTCAAGTAATCCTACTTATTGTATATTATGTTATGTTTGAATAGTAATGTCTATATGTGTGTAACACAAATTCTTTACAAGCGAAGGTTCTCATAACAAACGATACTATTAAATATCACCAGAGGTTAGTAAAAGAAAAACGCGCTTGAAAGTCCATGACACCTGTTCATGGCATTAAGCGAAAACAGCCTAATTGCCGAACCAAATGTAGGGGCATTGAAAGTATCAAACATCTTTTGATGTGCATTAATCAAAACATAATTTAATTGAAATGGTGCATCTTTCTTTGAAAGGATATGAAGAAATATTACATTACTTCAATTACATTACTTCAGATATATTTTAGAGCTAAGAGACATACGATTTTTTTCCTATGTTAAAAATTTGTGTGTTTGTGTGTGTTAAGGCGTCTCAGGGGTGTTAAATTTCACTGGAGGTTTGAAAATATAAACGATTTTCAAACGGGTATAATTATTTTAAATTAAAATTAAATGATTCGAATCTTTTACGTATTATTTAAAATAGAATGGGGCTTCAGAAAAGTATAAAATGTTTAAAATATAATAATAATTTTAAAAGTCATAAGCATATGAAAATTCTACAATAAATATTAAGTATTTTTTGCTTTGCGCACGCTATTTTTGAAAAAGACTCTGATGTATAAAACTTTATAGAATTATACAATGCATCATACTCTTTAAACCCGACCTAATTTTATTATTATATATCTTTTGTATTTCAAAATATTTGTAAAATATTGCAATTTTTTAAATATTTTTTAAAAATGTATTTTTTTATTTATTAAAATATGTAAGTTATTATTCTATTTATATAAAAGTAGCTACAAAGTATTAAGAATACATTTGCCTTTATAAATCAACTTATAGCTAGTAATTAAACCTACTCTTTTAGAAAATAGCATGCGCGACGTAAAACTTAATAAATATTTCTTATAGAAACATTTCTTGTTTTCATATGCTTATAATTTTTAAAATTATGATTATATTTTAAACATTGTATACTTTTCTGAAGCCCCATTCTTTTATAAGTAATGTGTAAAAGATTCGAATTATTTAAATTAAATTTACAGAAATTATACCTGTTTGAAAATTGTTTATATTTTCAGACCCCTAGAGAAATTTAACACCCCTGTAACTCCTTAATCTGTATTATTTTTACTGCATAAAATATTTAAAAGCTTTAAAACACTAGTATGACAGATTTGCAATTATCTTAAGTTATCTGAACAAATAGTTCAAAAGGCTGAAATCTGCATATTCGATAAAATGCATCCCAGATTGAATGCTGATGTGCGCCGTATGTTTACGCTAGGCAGAATTTATGAATGCTCCATTCAGTATCAGTTATGAGGAAACCATATGAATGAACTTTAAGTCCCTTAGCTTTCAGAAGCCCAGTAATAATATATCACTTGGATTTGTTACGACTATAAAGGACTACAGAGATAGAAATTATTTCTGATTTATTTGAGGAATAAAATAGCAATGCTTGTTTTATTCCACTCTCGATATATAATTTACATTATCTGATCTTAAATCAATTTACAAGAGTAAAATCGCATTGAAAAGAACATTTGGTAATGCAAATGAGTGGTACAGTTATATTAACCAAATGTAAAAGTGCTGTGTTAACTAAAAACTTTCAGTATCACATGAAATTAAATTATGATTGTTTTATTGATTATCTATAAGTGTTATTTTTCAAGCAAGATGAAGGCTACTGGCAACCAATTTCACTCCAACTCCAAATCACTCTAACATAAATAATTTGAGCTTTAAAAAATTTAACGTCAATTACATTTTTTACACAGTGGGCATTTAGTGGCACGCGGACTAGAGCTTATGACTCAACATCAATAATGATGAACACTATTTCACACGAGGATTCAAATTATGAGGTACAAGCTAACGCACATATCTTTGCAAATGAATCATTTTTATCCATTTATATTATTTCTTGTTTGTATAATCGTAGAGCAAAGTTTTGTTCTAAGAAATTTCAATTCTTTATAAAAGCTTCAAGCATACTTCCTAACTAAAAAAACATCTAAGAAATTAAAAATAAAATTTCTAAATAATACATTACAAATGGTTGTAATTTCATATTTAAAATTTTATTTTTACTTAATAGTTAATCTTGGTAATTAAAAAAAATGTTTCGAGAGATTGAATAGTTCTGATGTTATACGGAAATATATTATCGAATGGAAAAATGAAAATTTAAATAAATACAAATCAATACAATTTACTGTCAATTTAAAACAATTTCACTCAAATCAATACAAGAAATAAAGCTGAATACTGGAACAATTTTAAAAAGTCGTCATTATTATCGTTTGATACCTGTAATGTATTAAAGTTTCGAATAATGTGATTATGTTTTATCATTTTTTGTGGATTATTTCATTCTAATAAAGTTTTAAGGAACATGTGTCATTGTCACATTATGTATTTTTTTCAAATTTTGTTCATTGAGAAAAGCAGGTGTGTTAAAGATTTCTCCATAAGACAATTGTATTTTAGATCATTACAACAGCTTTAAAATTATAAACATAAGTGATCACGTATGTCCTAAATTTAATTTTTAAAGGGAAATTCCGTATTTAAATATGTTAAATATGTCATGTTATTGGAGGTATCCGACAACGTTCGGTACTCTGATTTTAAAAAAGCTCATAAATGGATAATTTTCATGATATGTAGTGTCACTTCGATCAGAATGCATGTAAAAAATGGTTTTAAGGACATTTTGACAAAAAAAAAATATTTAAATACAATATTTCGGCAAAAAATTAACCTAAAATAACCTTTTTTCAAAATGTTTTCCTTTTATAAAAAATGCTTCTGAAATAATATTTTGCTTATATAAAGTAAAGATATATCCAGAGAATCTGAACCAGAATATTTGAAAAATTCAAATTATTTTCAGAGTTAAAACCCATTGAAATAATTATCGGCGTTTATTTCTTAAAATTTCTCCCTTCTGTTGTCATAAAACAAGGATAAACCAACTTCTAAGTTATACATTTAAAAATGTATATATATGTAAGGGTAATGAACTTGTTTCTAAAACAAATTTTCCTACTTAGCTTTAAACATTTATTTTGGATATAATATTCGAATCTTAAGTTAAACAGCTAATTATTTCTCAGAAACGATAATTCAAGCATAGCAATTTCAATCCTAGTTGATAAATTTTTATGGTCTTTGTTTGTACGCACACATTCTTTACTTTTTAATTGAAAACATAAACTTAAAAATGATGATTTAGATATTCTGGGAATAAGTATCCAGTCCAATTAATATTTTCGGGACACTCAGATTTCACTCAGTGAAAAGAAGTGTCGACTGCTCGCTAAATAAAACTAAGTTTTTGCTCAAAGTTCTCGTTTGATGACTTCAAATGATCACATGTAACATTTATAAAGATATATAAATGTCCATGTACCTTTGGTCTGAAATAAATGTATAAACTGTATTTTTTTGTAACTTAAGAGGACTTGGTACCCTTTGAGCAAATTTCTTTATTTACGTATTTAAAAAATATATTTTAGAATTTTATACAATGTTTATATTCAAGAAAGTGATACCAGTTGAAAATTTTCATATATTATTCACACAATTTTAAAAATTTAAATTTTTTGAAGAAAATTGAGAAACGTTTAAAATCCTACTCCTTTTGTAAAAATTAATTTTTTGACCTGAATTTTTTTAAAAATATTCTTATGAATGTTCTAAACAATTTTAGGGATAGATTTTAGAATAACTTTATTCATTTTCGAGAAAAAAAATAAAATATTGATATACAGGCTAAAAACTAATTAAAAAACCAACATGTCTTACATTTATTTTTTTTAAAAAAAGTATTCAGTTTATAGCAAAACGGATCCCTAATTTCAATACATGCTTTATTTTAACACACAGGAAAAAAAGGAAGTGATTGGTAAATAATTGTCGAAGGAGTAGCATTTTGAATGCAGTAAGGTTTCGAAAAACACAAACTGAGAAAAACCACTTTAAAGTATATAATTCTGAAAAAATAATTATTATCAGCTTAATTAAACTTAAAATACCACTTTAAGATATTACTTATACGTTTTTCTTTAAAATAATTGCATTTTCATATGTTTTCAACCCACACATTTTTATAAATGATCAACTTTTAGAGAGTACTAATTGCACAAGAAAACTCAAGAAAAACTTTAAAATTTTTTTTTTTTCTGTCACGACAGAAATTTTAGCTGTTTTTCTTCTTATAATATTAAAGTATTACATTTGTATAAAAATATATATTAGGAATAAGAACTGAAATTATAAAATTATTAATATAAAATGCCTTAATTTAAAAATTTTACATGCACATATTTCACAAAGAAAAAAAAATGATTTTATGTATTGCCTCGGAAATATTCTGCTTTATATATTGCACATTATTTTTTTAATGTTATTATTTCTCTTTATAAATTATATATATGTTTTTTTATCAAATTTTTATTATTTTTTTTAGCTTTATTTCTAAAAAGGGGGCGTGGCTGAATTGCCTTATTTGTTTTCAAATGAAGTTTTATTCAACTTCTAACTTTCCGACATGCACAAGTGATATATCAATCGAAAGATATTAATGCAAATAATAAGATTAAATAAAAATAAAAAAAACGATTGTGTCTGTGATTTTTGGGGTTCCAAGCCCTCTTAGGAATGGATATTATCTACAAATCTGCAACGGATTAATGAAATTTATATACGTTTTATTGTAAATCCTGTTTCATAAGGTATATGAAAAGTTTTTATCATTTTTACTTTAAATTAGTTCTTCATGAAAATTTAGAAAATAACATTTTAAGTAAAATTTTCTTTAAAACTTCAAGTCGGTGATATAATTACAATAAATAAATCGCATGTGCTTCCAATCAAAGTAACTCTATTTTATCATAGAATAGTTATTTTTCAGTTTTTATTTATTAATTTTAGTCTTACATTTTTAACTATTTTATTTAAAATCTAAAAGATTTGCAGTTAGAAGAAATGCACTTTGAAGGAAGAAATGACGGCGAAAGACATATTTTAAAAGAGCCGACAGTTTTATGCTATTTTTGTGCAGAAACTAAATGTTAGGAAGACATAGAAAACCTTCTAGCGAAAGTGCAAAGATCTTATGTCAACGCAAAGAACATGTCGTAATAGAAGGCATTTGTAAAAATAGGAAATGTGTCGAAAAACTACTTGTTTTTTGCTTTTACCATGATGCTGAGAAAAAAAAATAATGAATACTTCACTCATATATATTTATCACACATATAACATTTCAGATCCTATTTAGATTGATTTTTAATATAAAAATAATGTTTCATGTGTATAATGCATGTTTATTTAATATTCTTTTAAATTAATTTCTACACAAAATTAGAGAAAAATAATTTAAAATTTTATCTTCCAAAATTGAAGAAATTATAATATCCAGAGAAAAGTGAAAATAACTTATTATATACGATTACTTTCACTTCATATATAATCCTAGTATGAAACGAAACACAGCAAAAATATTAATAAATTGTAATAATATTCTTACTAAAAAAATAACATACACTTCATTTTATGTGGTGACATAGTAGACTTTATAAGGAGGAGGAAAAGCTAAATTAACCTGTAATAGGTTTAAAATTTTTCTATTTAGAAAAAAGTGAAAAGAAAGCAATTATTCAATATGCACTTATCAAAAGTATTTAAGTGTTATATAGTTCCAGGGCTCTTCACATGGGGCCTTAGCGCTCTTTAGAAGCGGTCACCTGCGTGGTATGACCTTTGTGCCGGGTTTAAAGACTTTCTTTACCTGTACCTGCTTCTCCTGTTCATCTTTTGGACTGCTGGGGCATTTCCCCGGGACAGTTGTTTAAAGATTAAGAACTGGTGTGTGACATTATTATGCGCAAAGGTCAAATGGACTAGGTGCAGGCTTTCCTGTCCCAAGGGGATTTGAAACAACAACAAGTGTTATATTCTTATTATTTAAATTTCCCCAGTAATCATCTTAGCTTCAAATACTTCTAAATCACTAAAACACATTTTTATGTACTTAAAAAAAAGACTTAAAAAGTTTTATTTGGAAATCCTTTCATAAAAATGAAAATTTAACTACATTAGAGACACATAGTGGCTTTTGAAGAAATTAAAGTTCTTCGCTTTAAGGAAAATTATTATTCTATTCTTATAGTTTTATAATACAGCTAGACAAAGAAACACTCTAAATGTCGATAGTGTCATAAGCTAAATTAATGTGACAGCAATATCGTATGGTAAAAAAACAACGTGTTTCGAGCAAATTGATTCTTAAATCTATATGTATGTCACAGTTTCGCGATAAAAACAAGGATATGTGTTTCCAGCTAAT
The DNA here is from genome assembly GCA_019973935.1 of Trichonephila clavipes. Lineage (NCBI taxonomy): Eukaryota > Metazoa > Arthropoda > Arachnida > Araneae > Nephilidae > Trichonephila > Trichonephila clavipes. The sequence continues at coordinate 1,434,477 of BMAU01018568.1, forward strand.
CAAATCTGTGTCGCCAAATTTTTCTCTTTACAAAAACTTTCTTTTAAAACGCACATATTTTTCTACAAAAATAACCCCTATAAGAAAGCTAAATGGACCTGATTTAAAAGCACATGTATAAAATACGATTTTCTTTTATTTTAGTACTAAGAGGAAGGACACAGTACAGTCCAATTAATAAAAATCGGTCACCAAATCAAATCTGATTTTGTTAGATTAAATTATCATTTTGTATGCTGTTCTATAATATTACAAAATTTGAAAACACTAAAATTTAAAAAAATAGACAGTTATGAAAACTTTCACGTTCGTTCTTATTCACATCTCATTGGAAAAACAAAACTTTTAAACTGATTTAGCTCGGAAAGAAAAAATAACTAGTTAGTCTTCATTCAAAAGGCTTATGTTTTTTTTTCTATTGCTTTAATATTTTTTCTGACTACTTCTAATTATACATGTAAAAATAGCCGGTATGCAGTTTAAAATCAAAGAAATGCTTATTTTTTTAAAAAAATAAAAAAATTGAAGATTAAAATGTATACAGTGTTCTACGAATTTTCAATAATCGTTCCCAGGAAGAATGATTATATACGAATACCAATCATATTATCACAAACAATCCATACTAACTTTTATTATACACAGTTTAACTTACTTATAAACGAAATTTTCTGCATCCACGTCTTTTTTCTCGGAGGAATATCATTTTAAAATCAGTTCATAATTTTTACCCTTACAGTTAAATAAGTAGCTTTTTATCAAATAGAAAAAAAGCAATAGACAGTTTTGAATTCAATGGAGGACATGCGATTGCATTTATCATGTGGCCGTTATAAGTTCAGCCCATTGAACAGTTCAAGTTCTTCATCAAAATTCATTTAATGATGCCTTGTAGGTTGAAAGACATCTCTTATTGGCAACTAGGATTTGAATGGATATTTGATAGCGATGAGCCCATTATAATTGCAAGCTGTATAATATGATTCCACAATGTAAGAGCTATATATATAATTTATCTGCTATTCTGGGTATGTGATCCATCACATGAATACTCCTCTGTTCCAGACCATTGATCTTACCTTCACAATGCAATGGACGGAGTTCAATCTAAACCACAGGTCTCCAATGAACAATAATTTGATATTATGTCATTCTACAATTTGTCCAAAAAAGAATGTTATATATAGATTGATAGTAATACTTTTCTGACTCGAGAGGATATATTCAAATAAACCAATAGCTTATGAAAAAAATATTCGAAATTCCAAGTGAAAAAACTACTCAAAAGGATTTTTTAAAAATTCCATTACGCATTTGTGTTATATTTATTTTGCATGATTTATTTTTAAACACACGAGTGTAATATATGTATAGATCAGAGCAACGGTAGTTTGAATTGTAACAATGCATGGTTAATTATCTTAAATAATGCAAATTTAAAAGTTTACACTGCATATGATTTAACATAATGTGTTTATTTCCCCCAAATCTTGGATATGCTTGTTTAGTTAAGTTCGTTTTCTAAATAAATACTTTCTATAAGTACCTTGTACTTTTAATGGAATCTGAGAGACCAAGGCGATATTATGAGCTAATTTCTTACTTTTCAAACCTATCTGCAATGAAATCCAAAGACTTTAAAACATCTGAATTATTTTATTTCAATCAATGTTTTGATTTTAGTTGATGTTTTACCAGAGAGAAAAAGTTTACGTCTTTTCTATTATGTTATAGTGGCATTTGGAAAATAGAATACGTTTTTGTTGTGTGTGCTTTTTAGACTTTGTTAAGAAAGTGTTTGTTGCACTTTTTTTTCCTAACAGACAATGGCTATTTATAAAATAATTTTTTTGTTTACCTTATAAATCCTCAGAACATTATATATATTAAGTAAATTCCGCTTTACAATTAAACTCCTCGTATGGAAGTGCAACAATGAACATTTGTTCTACATTAGTAATGCTTTTAAATAAGATTGAATGATCCTTGATTTTTTTTATCAGTAATCATCCCAAAAAATATATATCAGTCAATTGCACCTAAACTGATACTTACATGAGCATATGTTTAGAAACGTGAATTAAAAATTCATTTAATTGCTTCTTTACTCTCCCACACGCAATGAATTATCATTAAAGTATTACAAAGTAATTAATTACAGTATTTTCTTTATGAAAAGATGACGCATTATCCCAAAACCTTTTTAAATGTATTAAAATATAATCACGTATAGAGTAAAACAATTAAAATTTAATTACAGTAAGATACTTGTTAACTCTATACTTGTTATCGATGTTGAGATATTGCTATCTCAAGGCAATTATGCATCATTACCAACAATGTGTCCGGAGAAAACCATCTTATAGCGGAGAAAGTTATTATAACATCAAGGCTCGCATATTTGTTGAATGATAAATCTATTAACCGTATTATACTCAATATCATTGTACTTCAACTTACTACAAATTACGTAAATAACAATTATTTTAATTTCTGTGCCATAAAATTAAGCAATGCAATTTTTCTTAATATGAATTATCAGGACAAATTTTAAAATGTGGATATGTCATTTTTTTGTGGGTAATATTTTAATGTATTCATAATATATTTTATATGCTGTGTCATGCTGAATGCAGAAGCAAAGTAATTATTAATTCCTATTAGTTTTTAATGTTAAATTAATTTTTTTTTATTCTTCAAGACGAAGCTAAAACACTTATACAAATATGATATTAAATTGTATTATTGCTTTTGTAATTTATGCATGTAATAATCTCCGGAAAAGTTTGATTGTACTGGTCTTCAGAATTTTTTTAATTAACGTTTCTTCTAATGCAAGTAAAAAATCAATGGATATACTTATAAACTAAAAATATATTTGATTTAAAGATTAAACTTAATTAAAGGAGGATCTCGAGTCTGAAAATGCTAGGAAAAACGCACTAAAGAAAATGGTATGTAAATAAATGCAAGGTATACCAAAACGTACAAAGTGTAAGAAAAAAAATTATATTTAATATGAAAATAAAATATGAACTCTTTAGAAAACACGGCACGTAGTAACTGATCGAAATGACGTCCAAAATACACACTTAAAATGAAAGAGGAAATTAACAAATAAAATTTTAAAAAAAAATAAGCAAACATGCGCTTAAAATAAGTTGCCCAAAATACTGAGATTTTTATTGAAAAATGTTTACTGAAGTTTTATAATACAGTATTATAGGAATATAATTCAGTTAAATATCATGGAATTTGAATTTTTTAAAAATGTGCATTAATTTAAGTTTTAACTTGTAATGTTGGTTAATCATTAATTATTTGTAGAAATATCATCATTAATTGATAATTCATTTTTTTTTGTTTTGAATATTTGAAAGAAAACTTATTTGAATACGTAATTCCTCATTTTTTGAAGAGAAAACAATACTTGGGGATTTCAGCAACAAAGCTATATTCTAACCTTCAAGGAATCCAACAAATTAATCCAATTAGAAGTTGCATTAAAATATTTTTCCCTCTGCGTTGTATAATGTCCAATAGTATCACGTGTTCTTTGAGAATGCCCAACAAAGAAACCCCAAGATTTCCTTTATTAAAATTGGAGCTCTAGCATCGAAAATCTAAGTTAAAAGTCACGTAGGGGAAGTTTTCCAAGAAATTTATTTAACTGCAGGAAAATCAAAACGTTCATTTCGAATGACAAATCTCGCTCGGAAAAAGAAGCACAAAAGAAACACACAATAAAAAAGACTTAAGAAAATTCCTCGCGATAACTTTAATTAAATACTTTGAGGATTCTTTCCACTCAAAACTAGTTGGGGAAACTTTTCCCCCGACGACGAGTAAAATATCGAGCAAAGGAGGACGAAAAAGAAATAATTAAAGCTTCTAAATTAGAGGAACTTGGGGAGATTTTACTGACAACTATTTTTAAATGTCAGTTTTTGAGAGCTCCGTGTTCTAATTTGACCTGTTTTCGAACGTTTAAAAGTAAGGGAATGGCCTTTAGACTGCTATCTTTTGTTATTTCATGTCAAGGCAGCCTTCAGAAAGAAGATATTGTAGTGCCTTAAATGCCGGGGATTTTTTAAGAAGCTACAAGCACTTAAAAAGATTTATTTTTGAAAAAAATTAAATCTCCTATCAAATATTTGAAACGATTTTATTTGAAATGTTGGAACATTGAATCTAAATGTTGTGCATTTTTTTTCATGACGTCGATATGTAGGATTTTAATTTTTCAGTAAAGTGAAAGTGATCCAGGGTTTAATACTTTAAACATAATACTTGGTTTCTTTTTTATGTTTAAACTCGTTTTTAATGATACTTTGCAACTACACCGATTTTTCGAATCATTGTAATGTAACCAATGTAGTCTCATTAAGTGTTACTTTTAGTTATTCGTGTTTTAAAATGTGTTTGTATAAAACTTTTTTACAATCACTTCATGTTATTAATGATTCGAATATATACATTTCTTCTATCATTTTTCAAACAAGATTTTTTTCCTTTAAATTTTGAATATTTTTTATTATTAAAATTAACTTTACCTGTTAAAAAAATTAACTTTTCAAGTTTTTCACTATGGGATGGACATGTTTTTTTTAAAATTTACCTTTATGAATTACAGAAAACTACAAAATTATTTAAATGTTTAAAACTTTATTTCTTTGCTTGGTTTCATTTTAAGACGACTTAGTACCCTTTTTCAAAGAAAAAAAATATGTATGAAGACAGTAACAGAATAAAAATAATGTGTTTTATATTAACATTATATTATTCAGTTGATTCTGAAGGTAAAAAGTTCGTTTGATCAGCCATTATTTTACAATTTTAAAGATTGGAGAATTTTTAAAGTTTTACAAATTTTTATGAAATGATCAATTTTTTAAAAATATTTGTATTAATTTTAAGTGATTTATGTTTTCCAGATTATTGCAAACAGAAGTTAGTATGGATTTGAAAATCTGCTCCTTGATTGAATTTGAATAATTATTTCTCTAGCTAAACCTGGAAAAAACACGAATTTTTTTAAAATATTAACTTTAGAAATTTTGAAAAAAAAATAACTAGAGATATCAAACCTATATATATATATATATATATATATATATATATATATATAAATTCGTACTAACTTCAATAGAATATACCTTTGGGTGTATAGGCAAAAAATTTCAAGACTCTATCTTTAACAGAAAAGCAAATCCTTAGAGATTAGAAAACAAATATATCTTCAAAATTATAAATCTGAGAAAGACACATTTAAAAGTTTTAAGTTCATAAAGGAAAATTTAACAATGACTGTAAAGCTCTATTTTAACACGTTTTTTCTGTCTTAGGTTCTACATTAAAACACTTTTTTAATTAATTATAAATGGAAATAATTTATTGATTCATTTTTCTTTGCATAATATTGAAAGTACTTTTTACAACAACAGAATATTCAGAGCAATCTTAACACAATATTTTCACAAAAGATTTGAAATACAACGCATTTATTTACAAACAATAATGACACTAACGTATGGTTAAAATCACCAGGTTTGAACAAAAAGTTTAATTTTTTTTAAAAAATTTTACATTGGTGTAATTTAGCAAGCTTGAGCTTTTGTGTTGGGCAATTTTAAATACTGAACTTTAGTACTGCAGTATGTTTCCTATAACGTAGTTTGGTACATCATGGGAATATTCAGTTTTACTTACAATACTTGCATTTGGGGAATTCCGATTAGACTTCCGTGCATTTCATCTCCTCCATTAATATTGTTTCTCATTATAATTTGGGGACGTTTAGGTCGTGGAATTTATTCAACAGGAAACAATGTATGATAAAGTTTCTCAGTTACATAAACTATTTGTATGATCAAAGATTGTCCTTGAACTCAATCTAATTAAGTAACTATGATAACTAAAAAAACCCCAAAACACATATTATCAAGCAGAAATAATATCTTAAAGAATAATAAAATCAATAAAAATTTCACACTGAAAGAGTCGATTGTGGGTTAAAATACATATGTTAACCCAATGACTTTGCAATTAAATCGAATATTTTGGATAGAAACACGTTAATGGCTACAAATTGCATAAATTCAACCAATAGAGAATTTTGATTGAAATTTTGTATGCTTACTGCTGAAAGCATAAATTCACCACCACGTTTACCCTAATATGATTGCTAGTATGTACATCCGTTCATCTTTATTCTAAATTAATAGTTATATGTGTGGGGGTATGTATTGCCTTGCCAAACAGTTTTACTTCTATTTCCTTTAGAATACTATGTAGCACACTGTTTTATCATCTAAAAGCGTTTTATCGGCAGATGATACCTTTTGGCATGTAGCCCATGTTTGTGTCGACACTGTTAAAAAAAAGGGTGTTATCCTTAGGGTTCGCTCTCGAAAGGGTACACTCGCAACTGTGCATTCTCACTTCTATTCAATACTTATTTTGGAATTATAACAATTTGTCTTCCTTTCAATTATTTGGTGCCCAGTAATGAAATTGAAAATACGAATATATAGAAAATATTATAATGTTTTTTAAAACCCTTCATCGCACTTTTCATGATAGAGACTTCGAATAATATATATGTGGCTTCCCCTTCCGAATACATTCTATAATGCATATTTTGAACTATAAATAAATTACACGGTTATATATAGATCTAAACCGCTTTGACATCTGAAGTCATCTGTTAGCTTAAGTACCCCAAAACAGCTTGGCTACCTGTAAGCGCCATATGATTCGAATTCATTCACACTAATTAGGCAAGTTTTTGATTAATACAGTCAGAAACATAATTAAACGAATTAATGTGAACCTACATTTTACTCCTTATTTTGGGATTGTTCGTAATATTGGGATTCAAATAAAGGTACATTTTTTTTTAGATTTACATTTTAGAAGTTCTATAATAAGCAACTACAAAAAAAAATTTATTAGAAATTCAACTCCCTGTATTCAGTGTTGCTAAAAATACCTTTAGAACACTTTATTATGCACCAATGGATTGACGTTTCATACTGAATAACAGATGGTTGAAAATCATTTTGATACCTCACTCGAAGTTTTTTTTTTTGACAAGCAGAGAAGAAAATAAGAGTCATTTACATGCTGCTGTATAGGAGAGATATGTTTTTACTCCTTCTACATGAATAATTTAAACCTTTAGAAAATGTAACATCTTTGATAGGAGTTATGAAAATGAATTTCCAGACATGTTTAAAACTAACAAAATAGGTAGTACTCATGACTCATCTGCACATATAATGCTTAATAATGGGGAACACGTCAACGTTTGTTGCTTACAGGAAAAGTACTTTTCTGTTCTCCGAACAAACAGTATATGTCATTTAAAACGAAATTTATTTTTTTCTAATCCAACTTAATTTAAAAAAATTCGGGGGGTTACAATTAATCTTTAACCCCTTAACTGCTAAGGAAGAATCTACGAGGTTCGTTTCCCAGTATCATTGCTTTTCTCACAGGATCACATGGTTATGCAGTGTAATGGAGGAAATAGCACACCAAAAAGTAAAATTGTTGTTTGAAATGCGCAAGTATTTTGGATACATCGTTTGAATAATTGTATTGCATCCCGAATTCTACAGAATAGTTTTATTGATTGCAGTACAAAGAAAAAGAATCACATTTCGGAAGGAGTGATATATATATATATATATATGTCCAAGCCTCACAACGCACTAGTTGCACATAATGGATATATAAGCCTGCTGCAATTAAAGCGTTAAATAACAGGTTTTTTTTGCACTTTAATGAAGGAAAAAGAAAAAGTCGGGAAATCGCAAAATCGTTATACAGGGGGTTCGGTAAATCAAGTATGACTGTATATCCGAAATTTTTGAATTTTTTATGCATTAGAATTTCAATTGGCTGTAAATATAACGCATATCAATACGAGTGTAAAATGTTAGTTCTGGTAATTATTTCTTTACTTGTTTGCACAGCGCACCATTATAGAAGATGGCATAAATATCCAAATCAGAATATCT